>JAPKLW010003838.1:0-34523 GCA_026898455.1 Plectranthus barbatus
ATAGGATGGGGACATTCCCTGAGAAGCTCAATAACATTCATCGTGCTAAAGTCCTGCAGGCTGCTTAAGTTCAAGCACGAGTGATAAGGTTTGAGTGGTACTGTTGAGGGTTAGATCGTAATGAATACGGAGCCCCGAGAACTACAAACACAAATAAGCAAGAAACAACATAATAAAGGCAAAGATGTAATATCTAACGATCTGTGCAAAGTAAAATTAAATAAACTGATAGAATCCTGTCTACTTTCTACGACGAACGAATCAAGCTCTCAGATTTCTCAAACTCTTGTGTCTATTGTGTGTTAGGTGTCGATAATTGCCGCTCACATGGGATATTTATAGGCGAGGGGTTAGGTTTATGGTTTCTATGATGTTTGTCGAGCAATCAGGAGGCATCTCCAGGAGAATCGGGGTGGTTCGACCATGTAACGGTTACGAATCCCCAAAAATCCTACGAGCTAGCCGTTATGCGCCCGTTACCCTTTTTGACTGTTGGGAATTGTCAAGGCAGGTCGCTATTTGTATATCGAGCTTTCTCTTTGATGATTGAACTGTCTTTTATCCTGGTCGAATTGCTACAGGCCCATCGGACTGCTTTTCGCCTATCGGACTGCTTTTGCGGCGAGCTTCGATCCATATAGACTAGGCCGCCGCAATCTTACTGGGCTGATACAGTTACTGTTTCTCCACTGGGTCCCATTTGGCCATGCATCGGGCCGGATTCGGATCGGACCCCAACAATAGCCCCTTTGGCTTGGCTGGCTGCGCCGATTGAGGCCTGTCAAGTAAAAAAGAAGAACGATAATCGAACCCAGGTAGGGCATTACTGTGATACATTTTTTTCCAGATTGTGGCCCATCGAACTCCCTCATGGGTAGTTTGGTACTATCGGGGTGCTTATGAACACCTCCCGGATTTGAGGACCAGTTCCTCTATGGGGGTCCTCTTCTGCGCAGCCCCGGGAAACTGCTACGGATGTCGTTACCACGGGCCCGAAACCGCGGCGTTTGATGGGACAGTTCGAGTTCTATCCTATTTTTAGTTATGGCCGTCTGGTGAGCCCCGGAGAACTCGATGGATTCATAGTGATGGTTCTTGTTATGAAGTGATACTCAGTGTTACTTATATCTGGGCGTCGAGCCCCTAGTGGTCCGAGCGAGGCCTATATTGCAGCCCTCTTTTTTATCCGAAGCACTTTTGTGTGACTGCTTTTAGTGAACCACTTTTGTGGCGAGGTGTGTTCGAATTTTGGGCGGTAAAACCCGATGGCAGTTATGTAATATCCTCAAAATCCGGGGGTTGTTGGGAGCAGTTGAACGGGCGCATGGTATATCCATCGCCTCAACTAGGTGGTTTTCACACTTTCCCATTCGCTCTCCTATTTCATTTCTCTCTCTCTTTCTTACAATTCCCGGCGACCGTCTGTTGCGTTTGTGGAGTTTCACCGTGTTCCCGACGATTGTTTGTGCTTTCGACTTTGATCAGCTATCGACTCCGCACCCATATACCAGGTAGTTCCCATCTCCACTTTTTTTTTTCGTGATAGTTATGGGGGTGCACAATTTGCGACTCGAGGTTCTTTAGGGTTCTTGACTGGTGTGGAGAACAACGGGCTGACCTATTTAGGTTAACCCCCTTTTTCTCCAAGATCTTGTTTATTGTGCAAGTGATGAGTTCGTCGGGTTCCGATTCCCAAAATTGAGAGGGCTCTGACTCTGGGGGCATGAATTTGACTCCGCCCTTTACCCCATCTCCGCCTAGGGTTCCGAATGCTCTTGATTTTGTAGGTCTGGATTAGAGTTTGATCTTGCAGGGGCCCGAGAGGGCTGGTCCGAGTGTGAGTCGGGTGGACTTGGGTTCAGATTCCGATTCATACTCCACGGATAACAGGGTTTTGTCTGACGCATTCCGAGGGATGGAGCGGATGCTGACCGGAGGTGAGGCCAATGGGTCTGGTCGGGCCGCCGAGGGTGTGGTTACGGAGCCCGAGTTGGCGAGGGACTATGTTCTCCCGGCGGATTGGCGAACTCATAGGGTGTTGGGTGCCATATCGACGGTTACTCGGGGTACCATGTCGGCCCTAGTGAAGGTCGTTCTTGTTACGGATGTCAGGTACCGTGTCCTGAGGGCAGAGAACCGTTGTTTCGATCCTCTGACAGGGTTGGACTTCCTGTCCACCCTTTCTTTGCGGCGGTGTTGGCCTCCTACAATCTCTACCCATTCCAGCTCGCCCCGAACTACTGGTGCCACTTGGTCGGGGTTCTCCTAGTATGGATGGACCTGGAATTAGGGCTCCCGACAATTCGGGAGTGGCATTATATGTATCGCTTCAACCAATACGCATACAAGCATTATTGTTACTTCACCCGGTAGTCTACGGGGAGGTCGACCCTGATCAAGAAGCCTCCTTCAAACTCGCCCGGATGGAGGACCACGTACTTCTACCTCAAGCTGAATGAGGAGAGGCCTGAGTTCCTTAGGCACGACGGGGTGCCTTTCTGTGGGTCGCTGATCCCTTCCTTTTGTGGCGGTCTCTTCCGGCTTTGCTAACTTATCCGCTTGTTTACTTTTGCAGATCACCTGCGCACGGAGCTCACGCCTGAAGAGCAGGCTCGGGTGGATAGGGCTTACGATGTCACTATTGGCAATAGGGAGTGGTCGATAGTCTAGAACGACCGATTCGTTACTGCGACCACCGTGCTTGACCGCCAGGGAGTGCTCGCCGAATCGCCTGCAGAGATGACTCGCCGACGCCCCTAAGTCCCTCCGGAGCAGGTGGCAAGGGCTCTCCGTAAGAAGAAGAGGGCGCGAGATGAGGAGGAGGCTCACCGTCGACCTTCAAACCCTCCCAAGCATCTAAACACGGAGTCCGACCGTCCGGCTCCACCTCCGCCTCCCCCATTTCCTTCGCCCCTTTTCAGGGTTCCAGAGGAAACGAGGACTGAATCCTCCCGCCCCTCGACCCACCAGGACGCCTTGCAGCGGGTCAATGATAGGGGGAGTAGCAAGGACAAGGAGCCCGAGCAGCTTGAGCGTCGCAGGCGCCGCCGTTCTAGGGAGCACGAATCGCGCCAGGAAGATTCCAGCAGGGTCGTCTTGACTGCCGCGGTGCCCCCAGACTCGCTCGTGGATCCCTTTCTGGTTTGCGCACGCCATCTTCTGCTGAACCCGACCTCTGTAGCCCAGGCGGGGACCGCCCTCGCGCGCCTGGCGATCTATGAACTTTGCCAGCTACAGATATGACCTTGGATTTCCTCTTTCTTGGGCTCGATGTTTCTAATCCGCTTTGCTACCGCAGGCTCAAATGGAGCTCGACGCCATCCATCATGAGCTCACTATTTTTGGTGAGAAGTGCGACGGGGAAATCTATCAACTTTGCAAGGAGTCGGACTCCTCAAAGAAGTATGTGAATACCTTGAATGAGAAGCTCGACGCGGCAGAGGAACGAGTTGCTGGGGCGGAGGCGAAGGCGGAAGCGGCTCGGAAGGAGGCTGAGGCTGTCCAGGCAGAGGTCGACGAGTGGCGGAGGAAGGCTATGGAGGCGCAGGCGGATTCCGCCAAGCTTCTCCAGGATTTGAAAGCGACGAACGATCAGCTCCTCTCACTCGATGCCCGAATTAAAACCCAGCGCGAGAGCTACACAGCCGAGGTTAAGAAGTATGAGTAGCGGATTGCTCTGATGCAAATGGGCAAGGGCTTGGACTTCGGCTTTCTCATCACCTCTCCGCAGTTCGCCGAGACGTACGAGGTATTCCATGACCTTAACTTGTTTTACGATTAAGCTTGTCTCCTTGGCTCCATCTAACCTTTTAGTAGACTCTCTTCGAGCAGGTGGAGAGTGAGGTCCGGGAGAGAATTTCCAGTAATTACCCAGACCTCGACCTGAGTGTTCTTGATGAGCTGGAGGCGGAGGGCGGTGAGAAGAATGGGGAGCAGGTCCAAGATCAGGAGCAGCCCGAGCAGCAACTTAAGGAGATGGAGGATTCCTCCTTTGGTCGCAGTCCAAATCCGGACGAATCTGGATCTAGCCCGACTCCAGATCTGAATGCTGGCTCTGGCCCAACTCCAGATCCGAACGTTGGCTCTGGCTCGACTCTTGACCCGAACGCTGCAACTTAGATGTTTTTGCTATTCAGAATTTGTTAATCAAACAATCTTTTATTTTCTTCGTTACTTCTTTATTTTTTCCATGACTTTGCCGCTGTTAGTAGAACTGCACCCCTTTTCAACTATTTGTGTTGTTTTTTGTTATGATTCCGACTCTCGTTTTATGCTTTTGCACTTTCCGTACCTGTTATCAGGCTGTAACTCGAAACACATGGTAAGGACGAGGCATCGCCCCTACGATGCCTAAGTCAGTATCAATTTCAACAAACTAATCATAATCGAATAAATAGAGCGAATCAGAAGATGTTATCTGTTTGGTGAGGGGTTATCTGGGCTACTCTGGGTGTCAGCGAACTGCTTTAAGGGTGCTTTTCCCTGCAAAACAATTACGAAGGGTTGGGCGATGCTGAGGCATCGCCCTTCCGATGCTTATGTCAGTAGTGGTCTAATGAAAATTTAAAATTGAAAAACACATTAGAGAAGATAAGAAGTAGGGCGTATCTGGGAGAGCGAGTCCGTCGACCTCGCCCCTTCAGAAGTAATACTTTTTTAGATGTTTTACATTCTAACTATTTCCGATCTCCCTTCCATCATGGTCTTCTAGGTGGTAGGCACCCCGACCTACTACTCTGGTTACTTTGTAAGGTCCTTCCCAAGTCGGTGCGAGCTTTCCTTTGCTTTTATCCTTTGTGTTTTGAAAAACCCTTCTGAGTACCCAGTCCCCCTCCTTTAAGGTTCACATGGATAGTTTCTTGTTGAAGAACTTTTCGACCTGTTTTCTCCGTTGTGCAATGTTTAGTAGGGCACGATCTCTTAGTTCGTCGATCAATTCCAAGTCTTTCAGCAGTTTTTTTGTTATTTTCTTCTTCTTCGCATGTTTGTATGCGCAAACTCCCAACCTGCATCTCTGCGGGGAAACGACTTCCTCGCCGTACGCGAGGGCGAAGGGCGAACTCCCTGTCGATGTCCTTGGTGTGGTTCGGTAGGACCAGAGTACCCCGGGGAGTTCTTCTACCCACTTCGATTTGTGATTGCCAAGCCGTTTCTTCATCGTAGCCATTATTATTTTGTTTGTTGATTCTGCCTGACCGTTTGCCTCGGGGTATCTTGGTGTGGAGAAGACGAGTTTGATGTTGTACTGATCGCAGAATTCTTGTACTTTTCGACCTGTGAATTGCGTTCCATTGTCCGTCCGGATTTCTTTTGGTACTCCAAATCTGCATAGGATGTGTATCCACAAGAACTTAATTACTTCCTGCTCCCCGACGTTAGCAAATGCCTCAGCTTCGACCCACTTGGTGAAGTAGTCGGTGGCCACGAGGATGTATTCTTTTTTGTCCGACTCCTTTTGGGAGTTTTCCCACTATGTCCATCCCCCAAGCTATGAAGGGCCAGACTGCGATCGTGGCGTGGAGTGGTTCTGCGTGGCTTTTTAAGGGATTCGTGAACTGAATCACGAAGTCCGTTTGCCAAGGATCGTTAATTGGAATATCAAAAATAAATTGCTATGCCTATGAATGATCCTAGCATGCTCCTATATTATTATGCATAAGAAGGTTTATGCGGAATACCTGGATTGATGAACTCTGAAGAACGAGTGCGCGGAGATTCCCTTTGATCTTTCCCACGCACAAAGATTTAATTTCCTAACAGATTGAGGAAATTAATCTATGAAAATAATAACAATATTTTTGAAAATTAAGGAGAGAGGGAGAAGAAAAATCCTCCTGATTTGATCTTCTGATCTGTATCCCAACTCGATCTGAAGATCTAGTGAAGATTCTCTATCAGATCCCTTGCCCGGTTGAGAAGCAGAATTTCCTCCTCGTTCTCAGATCTTAGTCGATCACCACAGCTCCCAAAACCTGGTTTGCTGTGTGCAACTTATGATCTTGTGGTGTGTTTTGAGATCTGAGGAACTGAGGCCTATTTATAGGAAAATACTGGACTCCTATTGGGCTTGAGTTTCATGGGCCAGACCAGGGACCAGAATGCAAATAGCAAATAAGGCCTATCAATTAATTAATTCACATATTCAACCCAGAATATAATTAATTAATTAATATTGATTCATTCCACCAGAGAATCAATATTGTCCTACCTATTTGCTACCACGTTTTGAGGCACGGGTTGCATGGGCTCGGTATATCCCCACATTTAAGGTTACAGACATTCGTTAATTAATTTAAGCTCTGACAAGCTATTTAATTAATTAACATCCTATATTCCTGAATCAATCCACTCAAACCTTTTCACTTATGCTTGAACTTAATCAGCCTGCAGGACTTAGTATAACGAACCTTTTGAGCTGTTCAGGGAATGTCACCATCCTATACTGGATGTGGTTACCTAGTTCCAGTACCAGACAGTCATACACAAACCGCTATTACCCAAGATACAGATATACAAGCTCAACTAGAGCCTTTCACTGCAACTCAAAGTAATACACAATCTGCATATACTTCTGTACCTTCATTTAGGCTTAGGATCTCGTCAAGCCATAGAGATCTAGATTCTTTTAATGTCAGATTAAAAGAATCGATCTCGACTTAGGTCCTTATCAATGTGTGCCCCACACCAGCATGCCAAGCCATCCAAGATAAGATGTTTATTACTGCGTATGCTGCAGCCTACACCGACAGTTTATCCTGGAACTGTCTCAGCTGTGTGTAATCGCGAAAATCGTATTCAATTTTATAAACACGAAATTTGGATACAATTCAATCTCAATTTGGATCAAAATACATTTTGTGGATTCTATCTCTATTCTTCCTTTGATTCTTCTCTTCGAACTTGATCTTTAAGTGTTCTTCGAGGTCTTCAACAAAATTTGGCTCCGTCGATCCTCTTCAATTTGATCTTGAAGCTTTATAACGTTAATCCAAAGGGTTTTCACCTTGTTTTTGGATTAAACGTCATTCTTGAATGATTTCTTGAAGATCACCAACCTTGTTCTTTGTGTTCTTGAAGCTTGATCTTCTTGTTCTTCTTGATTTTAGTCTTTGATCCTTTTCTTCAACAATTTGGAGGACTTCTAACGTTTCTTCGGGGACTATGAGCCTTGACTTTGATGAAGAACGCGTTGAAGATGACGAAGAACGCCTTCAAATCTTCAAAGGAATGCCTTGAATCTTGGAGAGAATTCTTCAAGTCTTGAGCTCTTCAATTTGCCTTCTTCACTTCACTTCACTTATGATTTTTCTTCAATTTATGCCTTGTATTTATAGGCAAAACATGAGAATCTAGGGCTTAGGTGGCGCGATCTCATTCGTCCATTGAGTTGTGATCACACGATTCTCTTGTTTGGTGAGTTTGCCACATGTTGGCCTTTCATTGGGTGATGACTTTTATATATCAAATATCCCTTTTTATTTATTTAATTTAGGAATTCTTTTTAAATAAATCCCTAAAATATAAATAAATTGGTATTTAATATTTTAAATCCACGTGGCACATTTTAATTGGCCGTGAATTTTTGTGTGTCTACACTGTGATAACTATTTATATCTCGCTAGGTCAAACGATCCATACGATCTTCCGTGATCTTCTACACACCGTATGATCTCCCTATCGACGAGATAAGAGGATAATTGCGTTTGCGACACATGTTTGTTAATTCAGACAGGAGATGAACATACAACATTTATGATTCCCAGTATATTAACCAATCGACCTTGTATATAATATACCAATCATAATGCTTTCAGTATATAAATCCATCAGCTTTGACTAGTTACTTTGAACCATTGACACGCTTCACAACTACAAACGTAATTCTTTGTGTCCTTGCGAAGCGTGGGCCAGTAAAAACCGGTGGAGATGACTTTGTGGGCTAGAGGTCGAGCCCCTTGGTGGCTCCCGCAATCCCCCTCGTGTACTTCCATGAGGACTACTTGTCTTGCAGTTGGCTCTAGGCACTTGAGTAATGGTCCCTCGACCGATCGTCTGTACAACTCCCTATTGTGGGTCGTGTACTTAGCCGTAGCTCGGGTTAATCGGATTGCCTGTGTCCTATCCTCTGGCAGGATGCCATCCATAATATACTTTTGGATTGGTTCAATCCACGAATCCCCTGGGGATACGCTCTGAACTTCTGCGGCTCTGGGTGCTGCGGGTTCTTCAGCCCATGTGATGACGATGGGCTTGCTTTGCCTTGCTTGCTTGGTGGAGGCCAGGTTTGCTTGTGCACCGGCCTCCGAGTTTTCTTCTCATGCAATATGTTTTAGTTCACACTCGTCGAACTCCTTGCGGACTTCTTGTGCTAAATCGTGGTACCTTAGCAATCTAGGCTCTTTGACCTAATAGTGGTTCTCCATTTGCATTACCACTAGCTGCGAATCTCCGTGCACCTGTAGGCGGCGAGCTCCTAGCTCTTTTGCGAGCTGCACTCCTCGGATTAATGTTTCATACTCTGCCTCGTTGTTTGTTGCCTCAAAGTTTAGCCGAATGGCTCTTTCGAACAACTCTCCCGAGGGACTTCGCAACCTAATTCCGGCGCTGTTGCAGGCATGTTACAGGCCCCGTCGACCTGAAGAATCCATGGTTCTTTTGTCACTTCCCCAATTTCCAGTTTCGCGATTTCTTTTTCTGCATCTAGTTGGAGCTCTATTGTGAACTCTGCTATGAAGTCTGCTAATACCTGAGATTTGATTTTTGTTCGAGGCTCGAACTCGAGGCCATAGCCTCCAATCTCCACTGCCCATTTTAGTAACCTGCCAAACAGGCTTGGCTTTGAAAACACAGTTCGCAGGGGGTAGGAAGTTACCACCTTTATGGGGTGTGACTCAAAGTATGACCGTAATTTCCTCGATGCGATTACCACGACGAGTTCAATCTTTTCCAATACTGTGTATCTTGTTTCGGCATCGAGCAGCGGTTTACTTGCATAATGCATGTGATGTTGCTTTCCTGCATCCTCTCTGACTAGGACTGCTCCGAGTGCATGCTCGGATACAGATAAGTATAGTATTAATGTCTTTGCCTCTTTGGGTTTGGACAGTAGGGGCGGGCTTTCCAGATAATCTTTCAGCTGCTCGAGCACCCTTGCACATTCATCCGTCCATTCGAACTTCTTCCCCTTGCGAAGAACTTGGAAGAATTCGTGGGCCCGATCTGAATATCTGGAAATGAACCGGCTCAGGGCCGCCAGTCTTCCTATTAATTTTTGTATTTCTTTCAGGCTTCGCGGGTGTGCGATGCTCTTTACTGCTCTGATCTGCGTAGGATTTGCTTCGATCCCTCGCCCAATGACTATATATCCCAAGAATTTTCCCGAGGCTACTCCAAAAGTGCATTTCGTGGGGTTCAACTTCATTTGATACTTATTTAGAATCTCGAAGGCTTGCTTTAAGTGGAGCACATGGTCCTTTGAGCTCTTCGACTTTACCAGCATGTCGTCGACGTATACCTCTATCGTCTTCCCTATGAGCGGTTCGAACATCTTATTAACAAGCCATTGGTATGTCGATCCGGCATTTTTGAGTACGAATGGCATTACTCTATAGCAGTAGATGCCCTTACTCGTCATGAAGGTGATCTTCTCCTGGTCTTCGGGGTGCATCAGGATCTGGTTGTACCCGGATAATGCATCCATGAAGCTCAACAAGTCGTGCCCCGCAGTTGCATCGACAATGCAGTCGATGTGCGAGAGCGGGTATGGATCCTTTGGACACGCCTTGTTAAGATCTGTGTAGTCCACACAAATCCTATTTCTGCCATTCTTCTTCTTTACTACTACAACGTTGGCAAGCTACGTCGGGTATTTCACCTCCTTCACGAATCCAATATCCAGCAATTTTTGGATATCCTCGTTGATTGCCTCGTTCTTCTCTGCTAGGAATTTCCTCCTTCTTTGCTGCACCGACTTGCGGCTAGGGTCAACTTGCAGCCGATGGGTCATAACTTTGGGGTCAATCCCTACCATATCTTTGTGAGACCATGCGAACACGGTCTGCTCGATCATGAGGAACTCGATTAGCTGCGCACGGACTTCTAGATCCAGTCCAGCATCTATGTTCGGCCTTTTCCCTGGGTTACTCGGATCGAGCTCGACTTCTTCCGTTTCCTCGAACTCTCCTACCGGAGGCAGTGGTTCATTCTTGGCGAAGTGCTGCTGGGCGCACACGGCCTTGAAACTTGCGTAGTAGCACTCCTTTGCTGCATTCTGCTCGCATTGGATCATGCATATTCCCTTGGGTGTTGGGAATTTTACCACTTGGTGGAACGTCGAAGGCACGACCCTTAATTAGCGCAGCCACGGGCGCCCTAGCAGGGCGTTGTAGGCGCTGGGGGCATCGATGACCATGAATGACACATCATGGTGCGCCCCTCCACAGTACGTAGGCAGCACTATGGTCCTGATAGTCATTTGAATGCCGCCATTGAACCCGATCAGCGGGGTCTACGGGCGAACTATCTTATCCTCAGGGATCTTCATCTCCTTAAGTGCGTGTAGGAATAGGATATTCGTTGAGCTTCCGTTATCGACCAAGATCCTCTTCACGAGGCAGTTCGAAATCAGCATCGAGATGACCAGAGCATCATCATGGGGATGGCTCAGGCCCGGTGCTTCTTTGCTGGTGAATTCGATTGGTGCTTGCTCTGGATTCTTACGAGGAGCGACATCCTCCTCGCGAGTTAACCTTCTGGCTTTCTTGGCAGGCGACCTCGTCACACCACTGATCTCGGACCCCCTAGTGATGCAATTAATGGTACAAACTGTACGGGTGACTTCGGATCCTCGATCCTGGCGGGCCTCGCCTCCTCGACCTGCTTTTCTTTCGTCCACATCCTTTTCCCACGGTCCGACAAGTATTCGGCCAAGAAACCTTTCTTCAACAGCTCGACCACCTCGAAGCATAACGCCCTGCAGTCCACGGTGGTATGGCTGTGATCGTTATGAAACTCACAGAATTTCTGCACATCCCGCGAGGCTGAGTCAGCCTCATCTTCTGGGGCCACCTTACTTTTTCCGGCATTCGCCGGAGCACGTTCTGAAACAATTCAGCTGGCTCGATTGACAGCGTATACTCCGGTACGTACGAATCAAGGTTGTTGATTTGAGGTGGCTTGCTGTAAGAATGCGTCCTGGGAGGTCGTCTGTCCCGCAACTCACGCCGCCCTTCTTCTCGAGTGGTAGGTCTCCCGCTGCTGCGGCGTGTTCGGCGGTAGGGCTGATCTTCCTCCCACTTAATTAGCGCTCAGGCTCGGTTCAGCGCATCATCCATTGTCTGGCAAGGATAGATGGAGAGATCCCGATATAGGTCCAAATCCACATCGAGGCCCTTGGTGAAGGCCCGTACAATGGTGTTATTGGGGCAGTTCGGCACCCCTACCAATTCCTTGTTGAAGCGCGATAGGTACGCCCTTAGAGGCTCACCTGGCCTCTGGATCACCACATAGAGATTGTCTGGATGCTTGTCCAACCGTCTGCTACTATAATACTGCCGCAAAAAGAATTGATGCAGCTCCGCAAAAGTTGAAATCGAACTCCTGGGCAGGTTTATGAACCACTGGAGCGCAGGCCCTGTTAGGCTTGAGCCGAAGCTCTTGCACGTACAAGCTTCCATCTGGGCGCCCGTTATTGCCAGCGCCAACATCTTTTGTCTATAGACCGCAATGTGATTCTCCGGGTCAGAGGTCCCGTCATAGAGAATGAAACTCAGAGGGGTGAACCTGGCGGGCAATTCTGCCCTGGCGATCTTCGGAGCAAAGGGGGACTCTGCATAGCTTTCCCATGGTATTGTCCTTTCTGGCGGAGGAAGCCCGGGGACCTTAGCAAGTAGTGACTCGAAGTAACTAAGTCACTGCTCGAAGCGGCGCTCGATCTGCTGGATCACGCGAATCTCTAGCGGGTCTTGCTGGCCGACCGTGATCCTGCGGACCGGCGGGTCTTATGGCGTGCTTTCCTTGTTAGTCCCCTCAGTTCGATCAAACTCTGCCTTGAGGTTCCTGGTCACGTTCTGGGGGACTCTTTCTGAGCTTCCAGGCTCCACGACGATGGGGCGTGCGTTATTAGCTTGCAGTTGCAATCTCCTATTTTTTCTTTCCAGGAGTTCGTACCTCCTGGCCATATCTTCCATGCGCGCACCCATTGATTCCATTGCTTCCCTGGCACTTTGCACCTGGGTCACGAGCCGGGAGATGTGAGGATCCCCCATAATCGAGGGCGGAGGTTGTGGAAATGTTAGTTCGCCCAAGGGAGTGGCATTGAAAGCCCTCATGAGATCGGTCACCGTCCTGCCCTGGTTTGGAGGTTGTGGGGCTCCTCTTCCTGCTACAGCGGGTTGTCCGCGTCCTGCCCCTACTACGGTCCCGCGTCCTACGCCAGGATTGGGTCCTCAACCTCGACTGGCCGCAGGCTCAGCTCTGTTGTTGTCAATCTCGACCACACGAGCATCGTTCGGATTATCAGCCATTCCCTACAAAGAGTGTTAGTACAGATCTGTTCTCGAGGCCCCACGGTGGGCGCCAAATTGTTGAGGGTTAGATCGTAATGAATACGGAGCCCCGAGAACTACAAACACAAACAAGCAAGAAACAACATAATAAAGGCGAAGATGTAATATCTAACGATATGTGCAAAGTAAAATTAAATAAACTGATAGAATCCTGTCTACTTTCTACGACGAACGAATCAAGCTCTCAGATTTCTCGAACTGCTACTAGTGCATACAAAATTAAACTCTTGTGTCTATTGTGTGTTAGGTATCGATAATCGCCGCTCACATGGGATATTTATAGGCGAGGGGTTAGGTTTAGGGTTTCCGTGATGTTTGCCGAGCAGTTAGGAGGCATCTCCAAGAGAATCGGGGTGGTTCAGCCACGTAACAGTTACGTCTCCCAAAAATCCTGAGAGCTAGCCGTTATGCGCCTGTTACCCTTTTTGACTGTTGGGAATTGTCAAGGCAGTTCGCTATTTGTATATCGGGCTTCCTCTTTGATGATCGAACTGTCTTTTACCCTGGTCGAACTGCTACAGGCCCATCGGACTGCTTTCACGGCGAGCTTCGATCCATATAGATTGGGCCGCCGCGATCTTACTGGGCCGATACAGTTACTATTTCTCCACTAGGATCCATTTGGCCATGCATCGGGCCTCTTATTGGGCCAGATTCGGATCGGACCCCAACAGTTACTCCTCAGGAAAAATAAGATATTAATTAATTGTGGAAGCTTGTTAGAAGCTCCAATAAATTAATGAATGTCCAGTAACCTTAAATATGGGGATTCTCAAGTGAATGCAGCTCGTTCTCATAACGTGGTAATAAAGGGGTAAGTCAGTATTAATTCTATGGTGAAAAACAATTAATATTAATTAATTAATTAATTTTTTCATGGGTTGTGGACATGAGAATTAATTAATTCATAGACCCACTTTATTATTTGCATTAGGTCTCAGGTCTGGCCCAATTAAATATGCTGACAGGAGCGCAGTAGCCCATTAGGGTTTCAAACCCTAGATCAATAAATATATGGTTCTCTCTCTAAAATCATACAAGTTCAAATCAGTTAAAACCCTAGATTGAGAGAGGGAGTGGGCGGCGCTTGTGTGTTTGGGAGAAGAATGAATTCAACTTTGTCATGCACAGTCACAGTCCTGTGGAATCCTCACCAGTAGCAGGATTGAACAATATCGGGATACAGATTTGAAAATCTAATCTGGAGAACAAACTTTTTCTTCTCTTTTCTATTTAATTTAATTAAATCTTTTTCTAATTTTTTCTTTCACAGATTTAATTAATTCACATGGTTGAATCGAGGGATTGGATTTCAAACGCGAAAGATTGGATTAGACCCTACGGAGTTAAGGCATATTCAAAATCCACTACATTAAATTCATAGGAGCATGCTCAGGGTTTATCGATGTTTAATTGTTTACAATATCCATGAACGATCCATGCTTATTTGGATTTGGTGATTCAATTCGCCTCGCATAATAAATCCTAACAAGAAGTGCTTTATCCCACGTGATGGTGGTAAAAAAGAAAAACGGCAAAAATTTTGTATGCATTGAATTCACGGACCTTAATAAGGCCCGCCCTAAGGATCCCTATCCGCTACCACATATTGACGTCATCATCAACACAAATGTTGGCCACGAACTTCTCAGCTTCGTGGACGCCTTTTCGGGGTACAACCAGATACAAATGCATCCCGACGACCAAGAAAAAATTGCATTCATAACTAGCCAAGGCATCTACTGCTATAAGGTAATGTTGTTCGGGTTGAAGAACGCCTGCTCAACCTACCAGCGCCTCGTCAACTCCATGTTAAAGGAAAGATCGGCAAAACTATGGAGTTTTACATCGATGATATGGTCATCAAATCTTTGAAATCCCGAGTGTAGGAACTGAGTCTACAATATACAAAATGAGTTGTCATTTATTACATCAGTCGTTTGGATCATTCTTAGGGTATCAAAAATAAATATGATCAAATAAACCAAGCGAACCCTATGCATGCTCCTAATATTTAATTGTAGAGGATACGCTACCGAGTTGAATCAAAACTGGAGAAGTCGATCACCTTCTCCTTATGATCAGTCGTCACCCCTCAATCTCTCTTTTTTCTCTCAATATTCTAAATTGAATATTAAATCAAATGTTGTGTGTATTGATCTAATAGAGAGAAGGGCTTATATAGTGCTAGGGTTTGCACACTCTAACCCTAATGGGCTTTCAGCATTTTGTGGGCCAGACTAGGAACCAAATGCAAATAATAAAGTGGGCCCTCCTTATTAATTAATTCTATGTACAACCTAGAACATAATTAATTAACAAAACATTGTTTTATCTACACCACGAAAACAATGCTAACTCACCCCTTTATTACCACGTAATTTGGAACGGGTTGCATTAAACTTGAATGATCCACATATTTAAGGTTCCAAACATTCATTAATTAATTTGGCTTATGACAATCATCCATAATTAATTAATCTCTTATTTCCCGAGTAGTACACTCACTCCTTTTCACTTATGCCTGAATTAAATAATTCAACCTGCAGGGTTTAACATAATGAACCTTGTGAGCTCCTCAGGGAATGTCTCCATCCTAAAGCGGATATGATTACCTACATGTCCAGCCTAAGCAGGCCACACACAAACTGCCACACCCAAGATGCAGGTATAAGAGTATATGAAAGACTCACCACCATAGCAAGTCAAAATGTGGTCAACTTAATGCCCCTTAGCTTTCCATTAGGTTTAAGATCATAACAAGTATCTAGAGATCTAGTTCATTCATATGTCAATTAGAATGGCACATCTCATTGTTGATCCCATCAATACATAAAGATGTACCGACACATCAAGTAGCCAGGATAACCTCACTTATGAACTGATGTGTCGTAGCCTAAGCCGACAGCCTATCCAGGGACTGTCTCAGCCGTGATACTGTTTATACCTCGCTAGGTCAAACGATTTATATGATCCTCTGTGATCTCCTACACACCATATGATCATCCCTATAGACGAGAAAATAGGATATTATAGTTTTTATCGTATGTTTGTTTTATCAGATAGCGACTATGTTGATGTAACACATTTATGAAGACCAGTGTATCAAACAAACACACTTAATCTTAAATGCTTTTAGTATATAATCCCAACAATCTCCCACTTATATTCAAAGCATAAAACCATTGTTTTATCAGAGTATTAAGTGTGTTTATATCAGACTTATTACACGTTTATCATCTTGTGATCGATTCTACCTTCAGATATAGACTATGAGCGTGACCCTCATAAGTCTTCTGAGGTAAACACTGTGTAAATAAATCTGCTAGACCTTCATGTCAATCGCTCTCACTTTATATACATCGCCTGTTATCACGATTTCTCGTATGATGTGGTACTACATATTTTATGTGTTTCACCACCTTATAAGTCTTGGGTTCCATTGAGTTTGTCATTGCACCAGCATGATCATAGTACCTTATGATTCTATTAGGCAAACTCAGAACACACACCTCTAGAGGACAACACCAGAATTATACTGTTTCTTGCGAAGCTAATGAATTTGTTACACACTCAACCTTCGTACTAGAATTTAGAACACACTTCTGTGTTAGATTCCTATAACTCCTCCTCCATGGCCAACGCATAGTTAGAGGTTGATTTCCTTCCTTATGATCCTCCTGGATATCTGATACCATTCAACCCACAGGGCACATTTATGAACCAATGTTCCTGTCCAGGGTTGAATTGATATCTTTTCACCATGCCTATAGCATTATAGATATCTAACTTCGTTCATCGCCATATAGAAAGACAACAATCCTTTCTTGCCATGAAATGAGTCACCACATAATCAATATAAGCGACTTGAGATACCTAAACATCCTTTTCTTGTGGTAGCACAAGACTTTAATCCAAAAGATGTTCCAGAATCTCATATTTCCTACTTCTAAAACTGTTCGGATAACTATCTCTTTATGCCTGACAATATCTCCACACTGTTTCTGAATGTGAAAATACCATCTACATAATGTGCAAGGAAAACCACGCTTCCGCTAACACATAACTAGTACATGAAACTCTTGTTCTCGATATACAATACTAAAACGTCTGTTTCATGACCTTGAAGCTCCCTTAAGTTCATACTTGAACTTCCTTGGCTTCTAGACAAGATGCTGCTCATCTTACTTCACATAACTTATCTGATTGTTTTATATAGATGTCATCACCTTTTATTAAGGTACCCGTTTGTGAAAACACGGATGACGTCATCTACCTTCCAGATACTTAGGTTCATATGTGCTGTTATGGAGAAAAGAATTCGAATGAGTTTAATAGTTGCAACCAGTGAGAAGGTCTTGTTTTGAAACATACCTTGCTCACAAACCTATAATTTTGAAATATACTAGGTTACCATTCGAGCATTTCTTTACTTGTATATCAATCAGTCGTCTATAGCTAGAAACCTATTTGATAACACTAATCCTGACATACAACCACAACTTTTATTGATTCATTTATGAATCTATAACTTGACATTATTAAACTGCATCATTTGTCTTAACAACTTCGTTGTGCATTAAGGGATTAGTACAACATTGTTCGTCAACTGAGAATAAGTTCGAAGAATATTCCCCACGAACCAGTACTGTTAAGCCTGTTAAGGCAACCTCCCACTGCAACGATGCTCCTTTTATGTTGTCAGTTATTGG
Organism: Plectranthus barbatus; assembly: GCA_026898455.1. Lineage (NCBI taxonomy): Eukaryota > Viridiplantae > Streptophyta > Magnoliopsida > Lamiales > Lamiaceae > Plectranthus > Plectranthus barbatus. The sequence goes on from JAPKLW010003838.1 coordinate 17,279, forward strand.
TGCATTAATTTGTAGTTTACCACCTTGCACGGGCAACCGTGCAATTGGTACTAAACCTACCGAGGTATGCTCAATTTGCCACGGGGTATTTCCGGATGGATTTGAATTGTCTTCTCCAAATCATCGGAGAACAATCTCACATTTGGATTCGTGGTTTCATCCTATACAACTTGCTTGTATTTAGGATACATAAAGAAACCACCTTTTTTGTTTGGGGTAACCCACAAAGCAATATTAGCTTAAAACCTTTCTTCCAACCAATCAGCTTCCTTCATCAGCTTAAAAGCCGAACTACCCATCATTGCCTTTTGACAAAGTCAAGATCCACTAGGGTGTTTGAAATAGATTTAGAAGACACTAGATTAAGCAGATACACTACTGCCTTTTGGCGCACTTCCCTACAAACAAAAAATGGCAAAGTTGGCATAGCAAATCAACCTTAAGGAATCTTATTTCTTTCGTTCTTCCTCCACCATCCCTTTTTTTTAGAGATAGAAGATGTAGTCAACTGGGATACAATCCCTTACTCTACCAAATACTGTAAAACACATCACTTGAGATATACACCATTACAAAGAAATCATAATATCTTTACGGTCTTATTTATCTTCTTCTCTACCTTGTCTTAAAAGGTCTTGATTAAAGCAAGAGACTAAGACTTGTAGTGAATTATATAAACATATCCATATCTTAAGTGATAGAGTATCAATGCCTATTTAAGGCAACTGCGGAAGTAGACTCAACACAGAGCAAACACGAAATAACTTCTAGAGATACAATCTCCTATTAAAAGGCCTGGTTATCATCTTATACCTCTGAGTAGTTTTCATGAGTACCATTCTTAGGAATACCTGGATTAAATCCATAATACCATGAATTACTTAAAACTACTATGACCGATGTAACCATATCTCTTGTAAGATTCTTTAATATGCCATAGATCACTATCGGCTTATGTAAACAAGTGCTGAAGAGAAACATCCATTTAATCATAATGGAAAACATTGTTATTTATCATGACAGAATAATTCTATCATAAATAACTGATAATCCATAGTAACTTAAATGGAAATAAGTTTTATATAAAACATCTCTTCAAAACTCAAACATTATTTAACATAAATACAAAGTAAAAACTCCATCAGCTAGAACAACAATTTTAGCATCTTTCTTGGAGTTGGTAATCCCGCCATCTTCAAGCTTTATTATCAGCTTGATCCTCTACAAAGCACAATAAACATGACTAGTAACCTCAGCAATCACTAGCCATCAATGAGCAGAAAACTGATACTAAACATGTTTCAACAACCAATGCAAAAGTTGACGTACCTTGTCCCTTAGTTAACAAACTTGGACAATTTACTTTCCAGTCACTCTTCTTGCCACACTTGAAACATTTGTATTTCTTGCTTTCTTTCTTTCCTTTGTTCCTCTATCCTTTACCATTCTTCTTCTTCTTCTTCTTCTTCTTCTTCTTCTTCTTCATGTCATTACGATGCGACTTAGAAGAACTCTTAGCGAGAGATTTGGAAATACTTGATAATGCAAGATTGCTCCCACTGCTTCCTTCATTCCTCTTTTCTTTGACATCACTCTTCAGACTCAGAAGAAAGTCAGAGTGACTCACAGAAAAGAATGAAGAAGCTTCTACTGACACAAGATCCTTGAGCATACTGTGAACAGTATACTCACTCTTGTTTTTCTCAACAGATATCCTGAAGTCATCAAATGACTTCGGTAGCGTGTTGAGTATCAAGTCAATTTTGACACCTTTGTCAATTTGACCACCCATTAATGTGTACTCATCAATGAGTTGGATGAGTGATTCCATATCTTCACGCACTGAAGAAACTTAACCCATTTTCTGTCTTACAATGCGCTTGATAAGACTGGATCTAGCATGTCCATCGAGCCCGCCATATGCCACATCAAGACGTCGCATAATATCACGCGCAAACCATACATCACTTTAACGAGGATGCAGTGCATCTGACATACCACCCAAGATGTATTGTCTGGCCATGCCATTCAACCACATCCACATGTGATACTGTGCACGCTCGCAAAACAAACAAATGTCCAAATGAATCCAAAAGTTTGACTATGTCACTTTTCCATCTAGAAAGATTCGGACCAGTTAAGGAATTGTATACAATTGAATTAACGAGTGATGCAATAATAGACATATCTGAAAAACAAATAAGCGGATACAATTTGCTTCCTCCAATTGCCCAAGCTAATTTACCGCAAGCTACTAAGTAGACGTTTACGACTCACACTCAATCAGACCAATATAGGCCCTTTAATTTCTCTCCATGCCAGGTATCTGCTGGCAAAAGAAATTAATATTGGAGATACTAAGACCATGTTCACCTATCCGGAGTAGGGACTTCACAAATGAGTTATACTTCAGGCGACATCTAAGAAAAAGTAACCACAATCCTAACTTCGAATGATAAAAGACAATTTAGCATACGTACTCGACCCATACTGCATGCCATTTACATCCTTCGTTATCTCATTTAGATTAATCTTATAGACCAGTGAAAGTTATCTCAATGCAAGCTACTAAGTAGACGTTTGCTCAGAGGCTCCCACTTCTCATCTTAAACTAAATGTTTTATTTAGACACCTCATCGCATTAGAACTGGTAAGGGATCTCTAACGCAAGCTATTAAGTAGACGTTTATGCTTCGAGACACCTTACTTCCAATGAGAGGTCGTGCTTGTGGAGGTCTAATGATTTTAGTTAGAAAAGAACCAAAATCCAGCTTAGTATTTTAATTTCTAAAGGTTTCATGCACACACAACATTTAATGTCTCATAAATTATGTCACATCTAAAATTCCATCATAAATTAATACGATCCCGGAATTTATGGATACAATTTAAAACAAAAAATAAATCACATAAAGCATGCTCAATAATTGAAATAATTACGACATGCTTAAACAGTAAATAAATAAAGCGAGTAGGCATGCTTTCCTATTATTTACTAGTGCGCACATAAATCACATCAATACGAGAATAAATAAATAAAAAAATAAAATTCTTGTGGCCCCTCAGATGCGATTACATGAAATAAGTTAAATCTAACTATTACAAGATTTAATCTCGATACAGATCTTCAAATTGGGCCTCTGTTGGACTAGAAATCTTAATTGGACTTGATAATCAGCAGTTTGGGCTACAATTAGGGTTTCAGGCCCAAACAGTACAACAAAACCCTAATTTTCAGACTTCGGGCCGCCTTTGGGCTGACAGACCCGAGCCACAGCCCGAACTGCTGCAAACCCTAGGATTTGGAAACCCTAGTTTGCAGTAGCTACCACCTTTCCTTGAACCAGCTGCCACCCGACCGCTGCCTACCGTCGTGACCGGTCACGCCGTACAGCCCGGCGACATCGCGCGCAGCCTGCTCCCTCCGGCGAGTCGACAAGATGCACAGAAGAAACAACAGCAGTCGCAGGTAAGGAGCCCTGCACGCGACCTCTGTCGGCTGCTACAAGCCCACCGCCGCGTGCATCTGTGCGCGGTCTTCTTGCCCAGCACTAGGGGTGGCAATTTTTTATTCGATCCGATAATCCGACACGAATCCGCACGATAATAACGGATACGGATTGAGGCTTATCGGATATAGATCCTTATCGGATCGACACGATAAGGACGCAAAAATTTTGGAGCGGATTTGGATTGGATAATTCATTAAATGGATTGGATTCGGATTGGATACGAATATCCGTTGATAAATTAATAAAAAATATTTATTTTTTAAATATAATAATTAATTAATTGATTTTGTTATATTAATATATATTTAGAGTTCTTTAAAAAAAAACTCAAATCTCTTGGTTTTTCATTAGTCGTGTCCCATTTTATTAATCCACCACCAAAAATGTATTTATTTATCTATTCTTTATATTTTTTAATATTTATTTTCTTCTACTATCAAAATTTAATAACTTTTTTTTTTCAACTTCATGTTTTCAATTAAGTTGTATCAACGGATTAACTAATTGGTGAGATCTTAAATTTTAATGCTGATGAAAGTATTGTAGATTCTCATTCATTGTCTCAACTCTTTCAATTTCACCATGATAGATTAATGGTATTTATTATAATTTATTTTATTTTTTATAAATCTTAAAATTTAAATTAATATTTTTCTCTCTCAAAATTGTAAGTGGAGTATTGACGACTAAGGTGAAAGATTGATCAGTATTTAGAAATGAGCATGTTTTACCACTAGAATTTGAATTTAAGACTTATCTATGTATCTTGAGATATTTGATTGAGGATTTTAATTTCAAATGAAGTTGCAGTTTTATTTATTTATCAAACACATTATGAACAATCCAATATAAATATTTTGTATTATCTTATCAATTTTTTATTGGATTATAATTGTGTTTATTGAAACGGATTCTTATTGAATTAAAACAATTCCGATTCTTATCGGATCAGATATATAACAGATCATTCGGATTGGATACTTATTGGATTCTTAACGGATACGGATCGGATACGTGCGGATACGGATTTGAGCTTAACAGATCGGATACGGATACGGATTTTGGTTTTTCTTAACGAATCGTATACGGATTTGACCTTAACGGATCATATCGATAATGGATTGATACGATAAGGATCCGATCCGCACGAATTGCCACCCCTACCCAGCACCACCATACACATTGCCGGCTTCCACTGCTATCCACCACCGATGAAGATGACAGCTCGAGCCCTGAGCTTGTGACTCGCCTGAGATGAGAAGTCGCAAGAGAAATCACGATACAGCAGCATACGCAGCACACACTGTCTCAGATCCACTGCGCGTAGCCGTCGCCCTCTCCGTTGTCGGCCTGCGGCATTGCTGCACGTCGCCACTCTACTAGACTGCTCACTGGCGACCACCTGCAAACCACGCCGGTAAACACACGCAGCTGCAGCAAAACAAGCTGGGTGCGACCCAGCCACGCAGCGAAACTAGGGTTCCACCGCGACGCCGCCACCCACTGCTACCGCAGCCGCCGGTGCGGCCATCGGCTGGTCTGAAACTGGGCTCAACTACTATGACTGTTGTCATGTCCGATGATGAGTTCTTCGTGTTCTTTGTTTCTTCCGAATCTCAGATTTTACAGATTTGAAAATAAAAATACAAAAAATAGATCTAAAATCTATTACAAGATTTTCCTATCAAATCTACCCACAGATTTTCTTGTGGTGATAAACAAATCCAAAAACGAGAAGGCCATGAGAATAGAAAACATCTACGACAATTCAAATCCATCCACAATAAATATAAACATGCATATTTATTCAATCTTAATTTATTTGAGACAGAGCCTAAAAATCCAAGCCTGGCTCTGATACCAATTGTAGGAACTGAGTCTACAATAGACAATATAAGTTGTCATTTATTACATCAGCCATTTGGATCGTTCTTAGGGTATAAAAAATAAATAAGATCGAATAAACCAGGCGAACCCTATCCATGCTCCTAATACTTAATTGCAGAGGATGGATCTATGGAATTCCTGAACTTCAGCTTCTGATCTGTAGATCTGGATCGGAGATGGTGATGAAGAAGTAAATCTGGATGTGGGATCGAACAAGGCTATCGTGTTCCAACAGATCTGATCTTTTGATCTGTTCAAAGTCGGAGAAGTCGATCAACTTCTCCTTATGATCAGTCGGTGCCCCCCTCTCTCTTTTCTCTCAATATTCTAAATTGATTATTAAATCGCATGTTGTATGTATTGATCTGATAGAGAGAATGACTTATATAGTGCTAGGGTTTGCAAACTGTAACCCAAATGGGCTCTGAGCATTTTGTGGGCCAGACCAGGGACCAAATGTAAATAATAAATTGGGTTATCCTTATTAATTAATTCCATATCAAACCTAGAACATAATTAATTAATAAAAATTGTTTTAGCTGTTGATGTTTGATTTCGTATGGATACGGGGCCCCAAGAACCGACAAGGAATATAGCAGGAAATAATACGAGAAAAGCAAAGAAAAATGATAATAAATGTAATTGAAAGATAAATAATACGTAAAGCAAGATAAGAACCATGATTCCTTCAATAAATGTAAGTACAAGGTGCGCTGATGTAGTTGAACAGCGTTATAGCTAAGCCAAATATAAGCGTTATAAGTAAAGAATATCGAATCTCTTGAAATAGAGTTCACCACCCCTATTTATAGTTCATAGGGGAGTCGAGTACAAAGAGAAAACCCTAACTGCTAGGAATTCCTAAGGTTTAGTAGCTGTTTCCGGGAAGATAGGGGTTTGGTGCAACTGCCCACGTCTTCTTAGAAATTGCCAAGGCTTATCCATAAGCTAGTTCGTCCAGGGTCTTCATCGCGCACCTACTTGAACGACCTGCTTATGCAAGGTGCGCGAGGTGCTGTTCTGGGTGAGGCTTTGAGGTGCGTTTGCCTTAGCTGCGTTCTGTGTACCTCGGAGCACCTGTTGGGCGTACCTTATAAGCTTTAACTACAAGCTGCACCTACGCAGCTCCGGAGGAGCTGCACATGTGCTCTCAGCTCCATACCTTACTCCGAGGCTGGGAACAAGGTGTGGATTCGGTCAAATCGGGTTGCGGCAGGTCCATTTAGGCCACGGACCCAACAATAGCCCCTTTAGCTCTAGTGTATACCTGCAGTAGACAACAGAGTCAAAAAAATCAATTCATTAGATTAAACTGGGAGGGTTTGTTCCTTAGACATGTATGAAGTGCTAGATGCTGAGTTCCTGCATCGGGAAAGCTCGGGTTATGATAGGCATGGGTCTTGTTCAAGCTGTCTAATCAATGTTGACAGCTTGTTTAAAGTAACCGCGCAGGTAGGTCCTGGCCACCTCCGAAAAAATGGCTCGAGTGCACAGTCGTGGGTCCGGTAACCACGACATTCATCAGGGGGTGTCTCATTTCGGCAGCCCCTGGTAGGAGTCTGGTGCTCCTTGATCTAGCACTGTGTTTCCCTATTGGGATTATCCAAAAATTTTGTGACTCCCTTTTCGACTTGATCCGCCACATTTGTGGCGAGGCCTCGTTGTTGATTTACTTATCTCACCGGGTCAGGAGCCCCAGTGGATTTGTTTGGTTCCACGGTCCTTTTAAAGGCTCCTGTGGGTACTGTGTTAGGCGTATCCCCTGCTGTATTTGGCTGATTGGGCCTTTGAGGTGCACGAGTGGCGTAGGTGCGCCATCGCTGGAAAATTGCTGATGCACAATCCTTCAAGGTGTGAGGTAGTTAAGGTGCGAGATTTCCAGGGTATGCGTCTAGGTTTTCGCGCCTTAGATGCGGTGGCAGTTTTGTGAATAACCGCCACTGAAGGGGCGGTTATGAGAGGGAAGTTGAAGGTTCGCAGCACTATTCAGCTGCACTTCCCCATGTAAACATGTCCCCTCAGTCATGTCGTGCCTTTCCCCTATTTTACCGGTTCTAATTCTTTCTCTCATTTTCCCCTTTTGCTCTTTTGATTTCTTGACGGCCATCGCATTCTCTCGGATTCGGCGGACAACCTTCAGGAGAACTACTTGCGGGGTTTTGAGGTTTTTGTGGCACTCAACCTGTGTGGTATTGTTCTCTCTCCCTCTTTGTTTTACTTTCTTGAGCATACGTAGTGGACCTATGGCTCTCTCCTTTCTTCTTCGTTTTTGCGGGCTAGTTTTTAACGTGATATTGTTTGCCTAGGGGGTAGATTTTTATTTTGAACATTTTGTCTTCGTCGTCTTTCAATTCGCTATCATGGTTTTTTCTCCCCTTTGGACGCCTACCCCGTCCAGATCGCCTGCAGGCGAATCGATGGGGAACTCCGTTACTTCCCGCCCGGTCTTGGGGTTGGTCATGCTGCAGGACCCTGCGCAGGGTCTTGTATGTTGTTTCTTGTACTATGGAGGAACAACTTCAAGAATCATTGGCTAAGGTGGGCTGTCCTGAGGTGGATCGTTTGATTCCCCTTCAGGACCAGAGGTGTAACTCGCCACCTCCTGGGTATGTTTCATTTTACTTGCAGGCCGTGGATAAGGGCGTTGGCTTTTCGATCCACCCCTTCTTCTGCAACGTGTTTCGTTCCTGGGGAGTAGCTCCCTTACAGGTGTCTCCTGTGAGTTGGTGTCATTTGGTGGGGACTTTTCTCACATTCTTTGACCTAGGGTTAGGACTTCCCAGCCTTAGGGAATGACACCACATCTACCATCTAACCTGCTTTGAGAAAGGGTATTACTACATCACTAGGTGGTCGGGGGGTACATCGCTGGTAGTGTCGGGTTCACCTAGAAACTCCAAAGATTGGCATAACAAGTTCTTCTTCCTTGGGTTGAACCCAATAGCCTCGGAGTTCCTTACCTCCGGTGGAAGAGCAGAGAGTAGCTGTTTCTTTTTATGTGTTGGTTCAGCTATTTTTTCCTTACCTTGTTTAACTTTGGGTGATCTTGGGTTTGCAGAAACTCCAAGAATTAAACTTACGTTGGAGGAGACTGCCAGGTTGAACTTTGTCTACCTGGAAGGCGAGAGGGATTGAGATGTGATCACTGTAAAATCTACAGATTAATTATAGAAACATTGGCAAATAAATCTACAGATTAATTCACGTCGATCGACGTGGTCTCTCGCCCCTTCTGCGCGATCTCACGGTTTTGGCCATAACTTCCTCTCCCAAACTCCGATTGACCCGATTCCAGTTGCGTTGGAGAGCTAAATCAAAGCTTCATCCATTGCCAAGAACCAATAGCCCAAATTCCTCTTGTGGAAGAACGCTTCACTGCTACTCTTACACGTCACTGCTTTTGGAACGGTTTTCTCGTGAACTTAGGCCTAAAACCTGCAAAAACACCAAGACGCGCATAATACCACCTAATATAGACTCATGCATAAAATATATATATAAACTCAATAAAACTACATAAAATAGTAGAAAATAATATAGATAAGCGAGTAAAATAATGAGCTTATCAGGATGCAATATTCGAGGGGCGCAGTGTTAGTGTGAATTCCATCAGATACCCAGATGGGAGAGAGATCGTGCTTCCTGAGGACTATTGTTGTGAGCTAATGGATCCAGCCACCATTGCTCAAATATTGGCATCAAAGAAGAGAGCGAGGAAGAATATTCATGGGCTCGCGAGGACACCCCTTCGTCTAAGAAGGTGGGAGGCACTTCAACTACGCCGGTCTCCAAGGTGCAAACATGGACTGCCAGGGTGCGGGCTGCCAAGGTGCCGGTGGCCAAGGTGCAGGGAGTTAGACCACTTTGCACATTCCTCCAGGAGTCGAGATGATCGCTCTTCTCACGGGACGTGCTCTTCTAGGCATGGTTCTGTGGAGGACTACTCTGGTCAGGGCAGGAGGTTGTCGAGGAGGTTGCGGCTTTGCAACGGTGCGAGCTCTGGACTGGGCAAGATAGTCGGGGTGTCTGAGCCCCAATGTAGAGGTGTTGTCTCTCAGCCACCACCGGGTCCAGCCCCAGCCTCTGAGGAGAGGGCTGCCGAGGTGGATGCCTTTTGCGGCCAAGTGCGGAGGTCGCTCCTTGAGACGACACCCCTCGTGGAGGGCGATGTCGATCTTGTGCAACGATCCTTGGATGTGGATTGGGGGTTCTTGCTGGTAAGTATCTATTTATTTTAGGCTATTCGCACCTCGAATTTTCCTAAATGTGTGCTTTTTCCTTCAAGGTGAGCATGGATACAATCACGTTGCACAAAGATTTGGTGCTGAAGGTGGGCCATTTGGGTGTTGAGCTGCAAAAGGCAAGGTCCGACTTGGTGCGAGAGAGAGGGTGCCGAGGCGATTTGGCCGACAGAGTGAAAAATCTCGAGTTCGAGTTGAGCAAAATCGATGTTAACTTGGTGCGTTCTCGGGATGAGCTCACGGAGATGCGGGAGAGGCTTGCGCACCTTGAGAAAGAAGCTGAGGCAGCCTCTTAGTAGGTGGGTGAGGTGGATTCCCTAAGGAATAGACTGCAGGTGCAACATGAGAGCTATGAGAAGGAGGTCGCAGCCTTTGAGGAGAGGGCTGCGTGCATGCGAGCTGGCGAAGGCCTATACTATGAGCAGGTCATTACCCACCCAGATTTTAGAGAGACATTTGATGTAAGTATCTCCTACATTTGTTTTCCTTTCCTTCCAACTTCTTTCATCTTGACCAATCTTCTTTCTTGTTTTAGGTAATGGTGGAGAAGGCCACTCGCATCGTTGAGTCCAAGGTGGCTGCGCAGAGAGCACCTCAGGCTCCTACCGCACCTACTGCAGCCACTTCGCTGGCTCCTGCCAAGGTTCCCGACACAGCTATCGTTCTACCACCTCTCCTGGAGCCACCTATGACGCGCATTGACACCTCGCAAGGTGGTCACATTGACGTGGTGCCTCCTTTGAAAATGCCTGGGGGAGATGATTTTATCTTGGGACCTGGTGACCACCCTCAGCCCTCGCCTGCTGCAAGCCCCAGTGCTTTTTCTGCCGTGGACCTGCCTGTGGTGGCTGACCCCACCGCACCCGAGTCTGATGTCGCTGACTCTGCACTGAATCCTCCCAGGGATCTGCCCTGATGTTTAAAAATTCTGCTCTGAAACAATTTATTTTTTGTGCACAAACATTTTAATTTCCTGCCGTTGAACAATTTTAAATTTTTGCATGTTTGTTTTTTGGGGGCGGCTGCTTGATGAATGCCCCCCCTTCGTAATGGATGCCTTTTGTTTTTGCATCTCGTTCTCCTTTATTCTGTTTGCTTTCCATATTTGTTGATTGATGCTTTTATGTTGCTTGGATTGATGTTGTGGGTGACACCTAACTGTTAGGAAGTATGCGTAGGATTGAGAGCGAGTATTACCCTTTTGTTGCGTCGATGGCTTTATTCGTGGTTTATTAATCCATCGTTAATATCCTGTCATGACACCAATGCTTAAGTTAGTAAAAAGTCAGATGAAATAATACAAATCAAATAGTGCTTATAAGTGAAAATGGGGATAGCATATCTAGGAGTCGTAGATAGGCGAGGTTTCGTGCACCTTGTGCGTACCTGCTCTGCAGGGATAAGAATGCGTTGTGGGTGGGCGATGTTCTGGGCATCGCCCCTCTGACGCTCAAGTTAGTATAAAGATGATAAAAATGAAATAATGAATCTAATGACAGCTAAATTGAGAAAAGCATATCTGAGGTGCCACACCGTTAGATTGGCACCTATGGGTAGTATTTCTTGAGGTGCTTGATATGCCAAGAGTTCGTGATTTCTCTTCCGTCCATCGTGATCATACTATATGCACTTCGGCCAACTACCTTCGAAATAAGGTAGGGCCCTTCCCATGTAGGTGCGAACTTGCCTCGGCTGCGGTCTTTCGTGTTATTGAAGACTCTAGAAGCACTAGGTCACCTTCCACAAAGCTTCTTAGGCGTAATTTAGTGTTGAAGAAATTTTCAACTTGGGATGTTCGCCGAGCCATGCTTGCACGTGCTTCGTCGCGGGCTTCATCGATGAGTTCAATGTCTTTGAGTCTGAGTTTCTTTCTTCATTTTTAAACTCGATTCTCGGGCTCCTGACTTTTATTTCTGCTGGTACTATTGTATCTACTCCGTATGCTTGTGAAAATAGTGTTGCACCTGTGGCCATTTTGGGAGTTGTCTTATAGGACCATAAGGTTGCAGGTAACTCTTCTACCTATCCTCTATTGTAGGCACCGAGACGTTTCTTCAAAGTTGCAATTAATGTCTTGTTAGTTGATTCCGCAAGTCCGTTTGCCTCCAGGTACCTTGGGGTGGAGAAGGTGAGTTTTATCTCGTACTTATTGTAGAAGTCTCTGAGTCTCCCGCTTGTAAATTGAGCTCCATTGTTTGTTCATATCTCTTTTGGTACTCCGAAGCAACACAAGATATGTGTCCGGAGGAATTTGATGACATATGCATCTCCGGTGTTTCTCAAGGCTTCGGCCTCTACCCATTTCGTGAAGTAGTATGTGTCTTCCAAGATATATTCCTTTTGCCCTGTACCTCGAGGTAGCTTTCCCACGATATCCATCCCCCAAACCATAAAAGGCTATGGGGCGATAGTGGCATGTAATGGTTCAGCGCTCCAGTGGACAATTATCTCGAAGCGCTGACATCCGTCGCACCTTTTTACATGCTCGCTTGCATCATTCTGTAGTGTAGGCCAGTGAAAACCTGCGGACAACACCTTGTGCGCTAGTGACCTACCACCTGAGTGGTTGCCTCAGTCACCCTCGTGTATCTCTGACAGAATGCCCTTCAATTCTTCTTCGTTTAGGCATTTCAACAGAGGTCCTTCTAGGGATCTCCGGTATAGTTGTTCTTCAATGAGTGTGAATTTTGCAGCTTGTCTTTCGAGTTTTGCTGCTTCAAACCTATCTTCCGGGCATTGGACATCCTCAAGGAAATTTACTATGGGCCGCATCCATGAGTCTGCATCTATTGGCAGGATCGGTAAATTTTCCTGCATCCCTTGTTTTATTGCTGGTTCATTGACCCAAATAATAGGTATCGGTCGATTGGTCTTCTCGACTGCTACGGAGGCTAGGTTGGCTAGCGCATCTGCCTGAGAGTTTTCATCTCTTGCAGCGTGCTTAATCTCACATTCTTCAAATTCAGACTTTAGTTTAGTTGCTAATTTGTGGTATAAGAGCAGCCTTGGTTCTTTCACTTGGTACTCATTACTCATCTGTCATACCACTAGTTGTGAGTCGCACCTCACCTCCACGTGCGTAGCCCCTAGCTTTCTTTCTATTTACATTACTTTGATTAATGCCTCGTACTAAGCTTCATTGTTCGTCGCATCGAAGTTGTGCCGGATCGCCCTTTTGAACGCTTCACCCCAGGGGTTTCTTATGAGCATTCCAGATCCATTTCCATGCACATTGCTTATCTCTTTCAAATTGCTTGTGTGATGTGGATTGTTGATTCTTGAATGTGATAAATCTTGTGAGGCATTGCACTTTCAACTGCATGAGATTTCTTTTCTTTCTTTTCTTCTGATTTAGGACAATCAAATATTCAAGTTTGGGGGGTTTGATAAGCTCATATTTGTACTCACTTATCCATGTTTTTCTCCTTTTTTATAGTGCAATTAGGTTTAGTTTTTAGTTATTTTTGTGCATGAGTGTATTATCGAGGATGTTATGCTTGTTGTGCTAAGTTTTGCAGGTATTTGAGGCTAAAAGTGAGCAAAAGTTGAGAAGAGTCGAGTTTTACAGAGTTGTTGCTTCAATTGACACACGGGAGAAGTCGACCGAGTTGGAAGACATGCCAAAATCTTGAAGTAGGACCTCTATGTCGATCAACATGGTGCATGTCGACTGACACAGAGGTCGGATGTCGATCAAAGTCAAATAAGGAAGAGGACTCGACACACTTGCTTGCATGTCGATCGACATGAAGGAAAAGAGAGGCGATTGACATGAAGACAATTGCCCAAATTTTGACTTGTATGTGTGTCGATCGACAAACTCTGTGTAGATCGACATGGTGCATGTCGACCGACACAGAGGTCGGATGTCGATCAAAGTCATATAAGGAAAAGGGATCGACACACTTGCTTGCATGTCGATTGACATGAAGGAAAAGGGAGGTGATTGACATGAAGACAATTGCCCAAATTTTGACTTGTATGTGTGTCGATCGACAGACACTGTGTCGATCGACACAGAGGCTGGAATAGGGAAATTCTTCCCAGTTTGGTTGTTTTTGTTATTTTAGCCCAATACCTTGTTTAGATGTTTTTACTCCTCTATAAATACTGAACTCTTAGGCTCGAAATTTATCATTCATAATCATTATTTTACACTAAGAATATTGTAAACATTGGAGTTTTTCCAAGACATTGAAGGTTCCTCTTCATTTGTTAAGGTATTTTATGTGTTTAATAATATGAACTCTTTAATCCAAGTCATGTTTTGTGGCTAGAAACCCTAACAGGTTCCAGGGCTTGTGATAATCTTTTCTGATGCATGTTTAAGTAAATCAACTCAATAGCATGGTTTAATTTCTTGAGCTTAATTAATCGAATCCAGATTTAATGAAGGATCGAGAGATAAATTTGAATCTAAGTTTGTAGTTATCAATTGAAAGACCGAGAGGTGAAAATTGGTAATTGGAAGAAGAGATTAAATGCAATTATTTTCTGTCTCAAAAAGAAGAATTAATTTGTAGGATTTAATTAGATATTTATTGAGATTGACTAATTTATGTTCTTGAGACCGAAAGGAGATAGTCACAATTTAGTAATCTAGGGTTTAATTGTTTAACCAAGAAATTTAATCCATATGAATTTGAATTAATCCCCATTGCTGAGTTGATGAATTTGCATGTTGATAATTAGATTATCTGCCCTGGAATCTATATCTTTAATCATTGTTTTTAAAACCTTTAATTTCCTGCACTGTCATCTTTAAATTACAAAACAAAATCCCAATTTTCTACTTGCTCAAACAACTATGGTTTAAGAACTATAGCTAGTACTTAAGATAGTTTCATCATACAATCCTTGTGGGTTCGACCACCTTAGGGTGAAAATTATAAATATATTTGCTACTATTTTTGCAGCTTGTCAAATTGGCGTCGTTGCCGATGATTGTTAGATTCTATTTTATTATTAGTTTATTTTTAAATCTGTTGAATTGAGCTTTTATTTTTATTTTTGTTTTTATTTTTGTGTTTGTGTGCGTGTGTAAATTTTATGTTTTTGCGCTCTGTTTCGGTCGACACAGCCGCATCGTTCCTGTCGGTCGACACAGAGGCTAATCTCTGAAGCTGATTTTTCTCAAGTTGCATGAACACAAGGGCTCGGGGCAAACCACTCGAAGTTTTTGATCCAAAAATTGAGGCCACGGTCCGAAGGAGGAAAAGTAACGAAAAACAAAGCACAACCATCAACATGGCTCAACACAACAACCCAAATGATGAGGAAGGCCATACTATGCCACCCTTGGAGGATCCCGACACTCAAATCATTACTCAAGAGAGTGCCCTTCTTCTAGTCCATGAAGTCAACCAAATGAAGGATATCATCAAGCAACTCATGGTGGAAAGAGGATCAGAGAGGCTCGAGGCTGCTAGGAGAGAAAGTGATCGAGAAAGAGAAAGGCGCTTCCAAGAGGACTCCGATGATGAGGATTTGAATGCCATGGCAAGGAAGTACAGACCACAGCCCGACAATGAGGGATTCGTTATTGGTATTACTGTCAATAACTTTGAACTCAAAACCGGCTTGATTCAGATGGTTCAACATAACCAATATGATGGCCGAGCAATGGAGAATCCGTACACCCATCTCAGAATATTTGTGGAGGTGTGTGATACCACAAGCAGAACGGAGTCATCCAGGATGTGATCCGTCTGCACTTGTTTCCCTTCTCACTTCGGGACCAGGCTAGGACGTAGTTTATAGCCCTGGATTGCAGCAGTATTCGTACTTGGGCCGATCTCCGAGCAGAGTTTCTTACAGCCTTCTTTCCACCTTCTGTGATCATTAAGAAGAAGATGGAGATCTTGCAGTTCCACCAGAAGATGGACGAGTCTTTGTTTGAGGCGTAGAGCAGGTTCAATGAGTTGTTGAGGAGTTGTCTGGGCCATGGAGTTGACACAGAGGAGCAGACCCACATCTTCTACCGAGGAATGAATGAAAGAACTCAAGAGTCGGTGGACAATGCATCCGGAGGTTCTTTGATGAGCAAGTCACTAGAAAAAGCCCTCAAGCTGTTCAAGAAGATGGCCTTGCATACTTAATAATGGGCCAATCCAAGGAGACCGCAAGTCAGAGCTGTGGAGAAGAAGGAAGATGACACCCTCAAGAAGGAAATCGAGAAGCTTAAGGGGAGATGGAGAAACTGACATCTAATGTTGCTTGTGTTTCTGTTGCACAGGTTGATCCTGTAGCCGATGTGAACTATATGAACCTGCAAGGGGGATATCAGCATTACCACCAGA
This sequence comes from Plectranthus barbatus, assembly GCA_026898455.1. Taxonomy (NCBI): domain Eukaryota; kingdom Viridiplantae; phylum Streptophyta; class Magnoliopsida; order Lamiales; family Lamiaceae; genus Plectranthus; species Plectranthus barbatus. The sequence goes on from JAPKLW010003838.1 coordinate 33,218, forward strand.
GAGCTCATCCCGGGTTTTCCTATGCTCAGCCTGAAGGTGCCGAACACCCTCCACCAGACTTTGATGTGCAAAATGGTGAAATCGTGGAGAAGAAGAAGGAGAGCCTCAACGAGGTGCTACAGAAATTCATCAAGGCTTCCGACTACCAGGTTGGAAAAATTGAGCAAGAAGTGGCACGGGTCAACACTAAGATGGACAGGCTTGGAAAGCACGTACATATCATCGAGTCTTAAGTCAGCCAGATTGCTACCTCACTTGGTACGCAACACAAGCAACTGCTGAGGAACACCGAGGTGAACCAAAAGAATCAAAAGGAGTGCAAAGCCATATATCTGAGATCTGGACCAACTACACAGATCCGAGCATGCCCCAAAACAAGTTTGGGGGCGAAGAGGAGTAGGAGCCCGCTGGCTCCCCCTCTGTTTCGATCGACACCCCCGGTGTCGATCGACATAGAGTGCAGGAGAATGAAAGAATATCGAGCGATGAAGAGGAGATGATCGACAGGAGTTCTGCGGGTGTGTTGACTGACACACCCCCTGTCGATCGATATAAAGGGCAGTGTAGGGATTTCTTGGCAAACCGAATCACCAAATCCAAATAAATCGGACCGTTTCATGGATATTGAGAGCAATTACCGATTCAATAAACCCTAGCATGCTCCTTTGAATTTAATGCAGTGGATAAGGGATTACCATTCTTCCATAGAGTCAGATCCGATATTTTGCGTTTGAATTTCCAACTTTCGATTCAACCACGCGATTCAATTAAATTTGCGGAAACAGAAATTAGCAAATCTAATTTCTAGATTTAATTAAACAGAAAAGAGAAAGGAAAAATAAATTTGTTCTCCAGATTAGATCTTCAGATTTGTATCCCAATGCTGCTCAATCTTGCTACTGGTGAGGATTCCACAGAGCTGTGAATGTGTAAGCCAGAGTCAAATTTCTTCTCCTCCCGAACACACCAGATGCACCGCCCACTACTCTCTCTCTCTCTCTCTAGGGTTTCAACTGATTTGAATTGTGATGTGGTGGCTAGGGTTTCAGAGAGAGAACTATCTATTTATAGACCAAGGGTTTTAACTCTAATGGGCTACTGGGCTCAATTCAGCATATTTAATTGGGCCAGACCTGAGATTTAATGCAAATAATTAAGTGGACCTATGAATTAATTAATTCCAATGTCCACAACCTAGGACACAATTAATTAATTAATATTAATTATTTTTCACCACAGAATTAATACTGACCTACCCCTTTATTACCACGTTATGAGAACGGGCTGCATTGACTTGAGAATCCCC
>JAPKLW010003839.1:0-34518 GCA_026898455.1 Plectranthus barbatus
CCAGGACGTAGAGCTTCTAACTGATCAGTTAGATCCTTGAGTTTGCCGTAAAACTCAGTAACGCCGCAATTATCTTGTTTCGCCACAGCAATGTCGCGTTTGAGCTGATACAATAAAGAGAGATTGGTAACATTATAACGTTCTTCAAGCTCCTTCCATAAAACTGAAGCTGAACTGACATAAGCGAACTGATTGACGAGGTCCTTGGATATTGAAGACTTAAGCCATGACAAAACCATGCTGTTGACCTTACGCCATCGACGAAAATATTTGGAGGTAGGCGATGGACATACACAAGAACCATCTGTAATTCCAAGTTTGTCTTTAAAAACGAGAGCGGTGACTGCAGCAATCCTCCACATACAGTAGTTTGCATCAGTTAGTGGAAAGGATACAAGTGCGACACCGGGATGCTCAGATCCATGAAGAAACAAGTGCTCTTCATACAGAGCATCGGTTTCAGAAGCTTCAGACGTAGTTGCAGAGGCAGCCATGGCAAAATGAAAGAACAGATCAGATAGAAAAAATTTCTGGCATTGATACCATGTGAAATTTACCAGAAAACATGTTTATCGCATAAAAATAGAGGAAGAAACTGTGGGATTTTTTTTTATTATTCATCTCTGAATGAATACAATCGACTATTTATACAAGGTGGAAGAAGAATCTAGACTCAGTTAGTTACAACAACTTATCAACCTATCTAACCAATCTAATACGTGTGCATGTGTGTAAACAATATTCTAGAAAGTACGTTGCATGCTTCTCATGCACGTGTGGCTGTGGTGTTATTTGGTTCGGCTCTTTTCTTCTCCATCCGTCGTCACACATGTAAACCTTAACAAAAGGTGATGATAAAGGTGAAATATGAAGGAGATATTATAAGATTTGAGTCATGCCTGCCGCTGGGAGTAGTGAAGCTACGAGAGGAAGTGGGGAGGAGACTAGAATTGAAGATAGGTAGTTTCAAATTGAAATATATGGATGAAGATAATGAGGAGATCTTAATAGCCTGTGAAGAGGATTTGCAACTTTGTCCAAAGACACGAACATCAACCTGCAAGACTTGTATCCAGTTGTTCATAACTAAGTAAGTTTACACATTACACAGTCTGCTCACAAACCCGGGTAAACTCTACAGAGACTTGATCATGTTTTAAGTATAATGTTAACATAAACATCCAAATAAAAATGTGGATTCCATAAATCAAAACTCATAGTTGCAAATATTGACGTCTCCTGATTTAAGATAATTTTTAAGTATATTACAGTATCAGTAATCCCATCCATATAACATATTATTGCATGAAACCTAGAAAAATAAATAAAATGAGACGAATAGGATCCACTCGCCAGTATAACTGACAAATCAATCAAGCCCTAGCGGACATGGGCGGCGGTTGAGTAGCTGCAGCGGCCCCACTGCTCAACAAAGTGAGGAATCCTGAAACGCCATCCTGCGGCTCCTGCTCATCAATGAAAAGATCATCCGGAGCCCTAAAAGCACCGTGCAAGCTAACAATGGCGACGCTAATCATGAGCGCGTAGACCAGAACAGATCCGACGCTGGTGAGGAAGATCACAACAACGGTGGAAACAATCAGCTTTGTTACAATCATTTTATTTTGTTTACCAGCTTTGTTACATAGAGTTTTTTTTATCTTACCTTGAGGAATTAATAATTTGTTCTTGTTTATGCGATATTCAATCGATCTTGTATAAACAAGATTCTAAATTTCAAAAATCACAACTAGGGGTGAGCAATGTTGTGGCAGCCGCAAGACAAATAGAGAGACAAGCTGACGAGATGCTAGAGCATCAAACTAGCATACGAACTGCTGATAGTAGGGAGACAGAAAATATGAACGGGAAAAATTTGTATATTATTGTTGAATGGAATGGGGTATATATAGGCAAAATAAACTAGAAATCTAAATTAACTAGGAATAGGAAATCTATCTAAATCCTATCTAAAACAAGATATATCTAAAACTAAATATATCTCTAAACTAGATATATCTAACTAAAGATATCTATCAACCAAATATATCTAATCATATATTTGAAGATATATATACGAGATTATCTAACAATCACCCCCTTAAGCTCGTATTTCTGCATCGATATTCTTGATGCCCATGACTTGTCGCAATTCAACGAATTTGTTTCGTCTCAATGCCTTTGTCAACATGTCTGCCAGTTGATCGTTCATGCTTACATGCTCCACGTCCATCTTCTTCGCTTCAATGCATTCTCGAATGTAATGAAACTTGGTGTCGATATGCTTACTCCTATCATGATGAACTGGATTCTTACTCAATGCGATGGCCGATTTATTATCCACATAAAGCTTGAACTTTAATTTCGAACCAAGTATTTCATCAATAAAATTGCTGAGCCAAACTCCTTGGCATGCTGCAGTTGCTGCAGCAACATACTCCGCTTCACCAGAAGATAGAGCTACCACCTTTTGCTTTTGAGATGTCCAAGTACAATATTTCCACCAAGAAAGAAAACTACACCCGTAGTACTCTTTCGATCATCAATATCTCCCGCAAGATCGCTGTCGCTGTAGCCAATCAAACTTAACTTCTCTTCTCTTGACTTGTAATAGCATCCATATCTTAATGTTTCTTGAATATTTCTCAAAATTTGTTTGACTGCAACCCAATGTTTCAGCGTCGGTGCCTCCATGAACCGACTTGCAATTCCTACAGCATGTGCAATATCTGGACGTGTGTCTACCAAATATCGAAGGCCTCCAATGATGCTGCGATATAATGTTTCATCTACAGCTTGGCTATTGTCCTTCTTGCTTAGATGAAGTTGATTCTCCGTTGGTGTGTGACATAGATTACACCCTTTCATTCCAGCTTTCTCTAGCAACTTCGAAGCATAAGAACCTTGACACAACGTGATTTTCCCATCCTTTTGACTTACTTCAATGCCCAAATAATAGATAAGTAGCCCAAGATCACTCATCTTAAAGATCTTCTGCATCTCGGCTTTGAACTCTATTATTTCTTGAACACTTGTGCCCGTGATGATCAAATCATCCACATACACGCCAATAATCAAGTACGATTGATTATTTCCCCTTCAATAAACAGCATGATCATAAGAACTTCTTATGAATTTCAGAGCAATCAGTGAAGCATCCAACTTGGAGTTCCAAGCTCGTGGAGCTTGTTTTAAACCGTACAGGGCTTTGTGTAGTCGGAGAACCTTGTGTTTGTTCTCTTTATCAACGAAACCTGGTGGTTGATGGACGTAGACTTCCTCTACCAGATCTCCATTTAAGAATGCTGACTTAACATCCATATGGTGAACCTCCCATCCATAATGTGCAACGAGTGCAAGTAGAAGACGTACCGTTTCAATTCTTGCGACTGGAGCGAAAACTTCATCATAATCCACCCCCTCTCGCTGCGCATACCCTTTTGCGACTAGTCTCGCCTTGTATTTTGTAATGTTGTATGTTGGGTCCTTCTTTACTTTGAAAACCCACTTAACTCCAATTGCTTTGTGACCGGCTGGAAGCAATGCAAGTTGCCAAGTTTTGTTATCGACAATTGCTTTTATTTCTTCTTCCATAGCTTGCTTCCATGATAGATTTTCAAGAGCGTCATCAATATTCGTTGGTTCTTCAACGGTCAAAAAACAAGTAGTATCCTCTTCCATAGTTGTTTCGTTGGCAACATCATCCTCATCCTCATCCTGATCGAACACAAAGAATTTCTCATTCTGCGATGCTGGCGCATTGCTGTGGCATTCTTCCCAGCACAAGACACAATTTTCTTTGCCAACATCCTTTTCATCCTGATCAAACACAGGGAATATAACTTGCGTAGTTGATGCATCAGTCTTTCCGACTTTAGGTGTTGCTATCTCGTTGGTGTAGCAATCCTCCCAGCACCAAGTTCGAAGTTCTTCACATTGAACATCTCTGGAATGTACATCAGAGGTTCGTCCAGGTGCACTGCCTGAGTTTCAGTCTCGTTGCTGCAGCATGCTTTCAGCATGACTTGGGGCTGAATTTCATTGCTGCAACATTTTCCAGTACAGCTTGGGGCTGAGTCTCCGTGCTGCAGCATTCTTTTAGCACGGCTTGGGGCTGAATCTTGTCGCTGAAGCAATCTTTCGCCATGAGGAGAGCAGGTTCACCTGCATATGATTCAACTTCCATAAAATATGTTTGCTCGCGTTGTTCACAATCTCGCTTTGCTTTACGACATTCCTTGGCCCAATGTCCAGCAATTCCACAATAATGGAAATTTCCTTTCTTTTGTAAGTTGTTTGCAGGCGCGTTATTTGACCATCTTGATTTATCTCCGTTTGGCGTTTTTCCTTTAGCTGTATTTTTGTAGTTTCCAGACTTTGAGTTTTGCCCGCGATCATGTTGATGCTGTCGGGCACGCCACTCTTCTTCTGTGAGAAGTAAACGATCAACAGGGGTTGCGTTGTCGAGTTCATCGTACTCTTCCACAACCAAAAGTCGACCAATCAGCTCTTCAATGGTCATGGTTTTGAGGTCCACTAAGGTTTCAATCGCTTTTGCCATCTGTTTGTATTGTCGTGGAACACTCTGGAGGAATTTGAGCACCGCCTTGTGCTCGGTTACAGTATCGCCCAATGATTCGAGATCATTGACGATTGCCCTGAGTCTCATTCCAAAAGACTCGACTCCTTCACCTTCTTTAAAGGTGAGATTTTCGAACTCCATTCTTCGCGTCTGCGCTTTTGCTTCTCGTACACGATTGCTCCCTACGCGCATCGTTTTGAGGGTTTCCCATGCTTCTTTGGCCGTTTCTTTAACGCCAATGACGCGAATCAACTCCGGCGGCACTGCCCGGAGAATCATTGACATGGCACGCCTGTCATGTCGTTGGTTTCCTGGTCCTTCTACGACTACATCCCACAAGCCTTGCGCTTGTAGATGCACCTTCATGAGGATTGCCCAATCCCCATAATTCGAACGAGTGAGTATAGGGAAGTTACCCGCGTTCTCCATCTGTCGATCGAGTCGAATATTATCTGCTTGTTCTTGCCTTGCCAATGCCATTGCTGCGATGTTTTGGATCGAACACCAAAACTGATGGCTGCGTTGTACTTTGGATCAAACACCAAAGATGATGGCTGCGTGACTGCTTTTGGATCGAACACCAAACCTGGCTCTGATGCCACGTGTTGTGGCAGCCGCAAGGCAAATAGAGAGACAAGTTGACGAGATGCTAGAGCATCAAACTAGCATACGAACTGCTGATAGTAGGGAGACAGAAAATATGAACGGGAAAAACTTGTATATTATTGTTGAATGGAATGGGGTATATATAGGCAAAATAAACTAGAAATCTAAATTAACTAGGAATAGGAAATCTATCTAAATCCTATCTAAAACAAGATATATCTAAAACTAAATATATCTCTAAACTAGATATATCTAAAACTAAAGATATCTATCAACCAAATATATCTAATCATATATTTGAAGATATATATACGAGATTATCTAACAAGCAAGAAATTAAAAAAACCGAAAATCAAACCGAACCGAACCAAAAAAATCTTGGTTATTTTGGTTCGGTTATTTTGATTTTTGGTTCGGTTCAGTTAATTTTTTTTCAATATTTCGGTTCGGTTATTTTTTTCTGGACCGAAATAACCGAATTCATATTTGTACTATTAATAAATATAATATATATATATTTTTAAATTAATAAATAAATATATTTTTAATATATTTATTTAATATAAATATATATAATTTATTTTTTATTCTTAAATTTATTAATTTAATAATTTTATATTATAATTCGGTTATAACCGAAAATCGAATGACAATTTATTTCGGTTCGGTTATTTTCGTGATTCGGTTCTGTTCGGTTACCTTCAATATAAATTCGATTATTTCGATTTGATTATTTTATAGGTTAAAATCGAACCGAATAACCGAAAACTCATCCCCAGTCACAACACAATAATATTTGGGTTTAATTCGCAGGTTTTTATTTATTCAGCTTAAGCGGGCTCAGATTGGATTGAAAATCAGAAATGGTGGGCTTGCAATGCTAATGGTGTGTGTGGGCTGTCTGTTTGGATTGGCCCAATATTTTTTTTTTGTTTTGTGCAAAATAATTATACAAATTGTTTGTGTTTAAGTTCTTTTTTTTAAAAAAAAAATTGTGATTCAGTTAAAAAAGTTGAAATTAAAAAAAGTTAGTAAAATGATTTATGATATGTTTTTAATTTATTTTACCTATTGCAATCGATAATTTTAATTAAGAAAAATGGTCTTGCAATGTTTGTGATTTTATTTTGCAAACTATTTACTGACTAAATTTTAATTAATAAAATTAAAAAATTAATTTATGAAAAATGATTTGCTATATGTTTGTAATTTTATTTTATTTAATGAAGTGCAAAATTAAAAAGTGAGGGCAATTTAGGAATAATGGCTACTTCTTGAATGAATATGTAATAGTGGTCATTTAAGGTTTTCACATAGTTCAAATGGCTATTTAAGGTTTTCACTCAAAATAAAATCATGCATTTTGAATGAACATGTTGAGAATATCTTAATTTAATATATATATATATATATATATATATATATATATATATAAAATGAATCATAAAATATATATTCTATAAAATAAAATTTCAAAATAAAATTTATAATATACTGCAACTATTTGATATATTAAAAATACAATTAATTTTTTTTAGAATAAATATAATTAACTCTATGAAAATTATCACTTCATAATAATTGAACATAAGATATAGTTTAATTAATAAATCATTATTACAACTATAATTTTATAATTATAGCCTCCATTGTTATTTTAATATATATATATATTTACAAAAGACTATACATCTAATATAAATGTCCCAATATCAATAACAATTATAAAATAAAAAAAATAATATCCAATTATTATGTGCAAATATTATTTATATTTATAAGTTTATATACATCACAAAAATAATTAAAATCAATTATTAATTAAAAAACTAAAAAATCAATTAATATAACTATTAATGTAATTGTATTAATGAAGTGAATAGATTAATAAATATTAATGTAATTTTATGATTTTAACCCCGGTTTTGTTTTATTATATATAAAGATAATGAAAAATCTGGACTCGATAAACTTTTGATAGAACGTAGCATATGGGCAAAGACTTGAAGCAAATTACTTGTTTTTCTTGTTTAAATATTACTCCACTTCCGACCAGACACTAATGAAGAAAATTATCTTGCTTTGGGTGCGCTATTTTCCACCTAAACAAAATGTTGTGCTTGCTTTATGTATTATTACAATCCAACTCTTTTTCCTAAACCCTCTTATAACTAAGGAAATTGATGAACATGACATTGATGAATATATTTTTATTTTCCCATTAACCAACATAATAAGAAATTATTAATATGACTCAAATAAACTCAATACAAATCTCATATATTTCTTATCAATTTAAATCAAAATCTTTTATTTTTAGATAATTTGATAATAAGAATTTTTTTTTTAATATGAGTAATAGTTATTTTAAATTATACTACAATTTTAAGTTTACTTTTGCAATTTTTTCACTATTGAACTTGAGTTTTTTAAGATAATTGATTAATGGAGATTTATCAATTCAGGACCCGGAAGATAGTTTAATTATTGATTCAAAACCCGAAAGATTAATTCTCATTTCAGGACCTCAATATCAGGTCCTAGATTGAGAATTGTTTGATCTTTTGGGTTCTAGATTGACAAATCATCTTTCAAGTCTTAAATTGATAATTAAACTAGTTTTTGGGTCCTGAATCGACAATTCTCCTTGAATATATATTTTTACAAGTTTATAATAGTTTTTTAGAACTTTAAATTATAATAATGCCAGTCCGATGGACTAGCCAAAAATTAGAGGAGTAGGATTAGGGCTAGAGTTAGGGTCATTTCAAAAAAATCTAACCTGAATTGATCCGGATCGAATAGCCTACAACGACTATATTTCTCATTTGGTAAGGAGGTGATGGGGCGGGATCCTGGCTGGGTGACCGTTGTATAACCCTCGACCAAAAGACTTTATTATTAATATTTTCTGCATGATTTTAATAATTTGATTGATTTTCTTTATCCTGTATTTCTTTATTCTGAGTGTGGGTTGTTCGTTTGGATTGACCCAATATGACCTCGTCAACTATTGACCAAGAAAATAGAGGGTTTTAGGAAAAATTATGTTGTTTAAATTAAAATGTGGACTTATTTCGCATGTTAGATTAGTGTCATGATTTGTGTATGAATAGAATAAGATGGATGGATTGTTAGTTATAGGAAGTGTGAATGGAAAAATTATCTCATGTTGAAAAGTTCAAATAAAGTTGAGGGTGTGGTAGTTGAGGCGATGAGCATTATGAGGTGTGAAATTAAATAAAAAGAAAAGCTCAATTAGTAATAAGAAAAACATACAGATATAGTGGCGCATTTTTTCCATTGTGAATGAAGTCTTGTTTTTCTGAATAAAAAGAAAATGAAAAACGACATTGATTGGAGAAGACACGAGTTAGTTATTGGTTACTGGTTGGTTGGTAAAGTAGTAATTTGATAGACAAGTAGTAATGAATAAATGTTTGAGAATGAGAATGAGAAAGTGGAAATTATGATGGATGAGGAAAATTATGAGGAAGATGTGTTGTCGATCCTAACATGGCGAGAGAGATGTTATGAGGAGTATTCCTCAATGTCTGAATTCAAGCATCATTTGAAGGGAGCCTCAGCATCAGCTACCTTAACAGAAGAGAAATTAGAAGGTGGGTGGGTATTGTGGCATCATTCAAATCAAACAACACAACTCCAACACAAAATCATACATCTTCTCAAACACATATCATATTCATCATCCCACTGGTTAGGGGGCTGTGATCTGGTACAATTTTGGACAGCAGAGGAAATGGAGGGGGGACATCATTAACTCTCAACCTCCAGCCAGCCGTTTCGTGTTTCGGAACTCGCAAAAGGGGCTCATTGGTACAGAAATCTATGTAGGGGTCGTGTGTATGTTGTGGGTGCATATGCAGATGCAGAGCAGCTTGGGAGTGTAGGGCGGGCATACCGAAACAAGCAGCCGGAATCCACACCGGATTTGAGGCTCTACTCTACACTGAGTTCCCACTGCGCGATCATGCTGCACGCTGCGGATTCAGAGCTTACTTGGCACTCCCTATATTTGATTTGCTCCATCAAAATCAATGTTGTGGTGTGCTCGAGATCATATCTTATTATCCTATACTCGGAAATGAACGCATTTCCACCTTGGATGAAGGACTAGAGGTACAATATTATAACCTTTACCAACACAAAATTAATTAACAATATTTAGGGAAACTGATCCACACCACAAGACAAAGACAAAACAGAAAAGAAAATTTAAATGAAACACTACTAGAAGACACCATTCATATATAAGAACGTACACAACTACTAGCTAGTTCAAACTCTGACCCTCCTTGAGAAACCAGAGCCTTCTCCAATGAACACACACAAATACGTAGAGCTTGTCCCACATGCACTCTAACCAACCATAATAGGCTTCTCTCCATGACTTCTTGTTGAATTTAGTAATGTAAAGGAACCGAATATAATATTGGAAGAGAGAGTTTGGGGAAAATTTTTATTTCATAATATTGTGGTACCAAATACAAAGGAAAACACCTATTTATAGGCAAAATACAAGTAAAATTATTCTAACTAATTCTCACTTCCGGCACCTTCCGGATCCTTCTCGATACTTCCAACACCCCCCCTCAAGGTGGACATGGGTGCATAGCAGAAATGTCCAACTTGGACACAAGTAATAAAGGGAAATTCAATTCCCTAATCCAATGGCAAATGCCAAATCATCCAATGGCAAAAGCCAAATTCAAGGTGAGATATCATCACCATATCCATGTAAAATGCATTAAGCATCAATGGCACAATGGCCAAATTAAAGCTGAAAATCGTCAGCTAATCCGGTAAAAATGCATAAAGCACAAAATCAAACTACATCAATCAATCGTGTAGTAAACATTAGGTGTGTTACCATCAACAACACCGACAAAAGGTTATAGCTGCAACACGGCAGCTAGTACACAGCAGCAGGAAGCAGCAACAATGGAGCATGAACACTCCAATGAGAGTCAATAAACAATAAGCAGCAGGAAGAAGCCACAACACAAAGCCAGCTTCAACATCTCACAAAACATCCAAGCTGCAGCAGCATCCAGAAGCAGGTGAACAATGACTCCCAAAGCAGGGGAAGCCAAATCAGCCATAACAGCAAGGTATTGCAAAAAGGTGATCAGCAGCATAACAACAACAGGGTGAGTCTTCACCCTTCCCACAGAAACCAAACAGCAGCAAAGCAGCATCCTACAGCAACAAACCACTCACACAACACTCACTGCAGCCAGCAGCAAACAGCAAGCAGCTAAGCTGCAGCAAAACCAGCCACCCCAGCATCAGCAGTCCTCTTCATCAAACACAAACAACAAAGTAGGGGAAGACAACCAGCACAACCCCAGCTGTTGAAACAACCCAAGCAGCTCAAGACAGTAGCCATACAACCAACAACAGCAATAGGCAGCAATGAAACAGACTCTGCAACCATCAAAGCAGAGAAACACACCAGCAGCCCAACATTTTTAAGCAGCAGCAAGTCTCAACAGGAAATAATAAATCATTGCTAATGAGTGCCAACAACAGCAACATAATGTTGTCTTCTTAAACATAAGATCCAACCAGACAAATAGTAGCAAATATGGAACCATTTTCTCTTCAACAAACCATCCCCAATCCAAAGAAGGCTCATGTATTCATAAACATCTCTAAGATATCCAGGAAATCCACCAACAGCATAATTACATCCGATGAAGTAGCGACCAAAAGTTCCAAGAGAAATCAATGAATCAATCAACCACCACTATATTAACTACTGACAATTAATCACCAGGAAATTAGAATGAAGAATCTCTGCCTATTCATGGTAAGCAGCTCGATGGTAAAAGAAATTCAGCAAAAAAAAAAAAAAAAGGTAATTAGGATAATCAATCCACTGTAGAATCGCAGTCAAGGAAAGTAAGAAATCCAAGTTCAAATTCAGCTAACTGCTCTAGTAGCAGCGGTTGCGGAAGCGTTGAAATCGACTGACAGAGACTGTGGCTCAAACCTTCAGATTGCGAGCAGCGCCAACGAAAAAGTGTAATCCGCAAGCAATTGGAGAAGTCTGACTCAGATTTTAGGGATCTCGGCCTCGATCGTAGATCTGGACTCCTTGAATACAATATCGCATCACAGAAAATTCAAGGTTTGACCAAACACAATCGCCGATGGAAGGCGAACGGAACATACACCGGTGAGAGTGCGGCCGGCCGAGAAGAAGATCGCACAGAAATATCCAAATAAAACCACCAAAATCGCGCAAGGTTCGCACAAGAAAATCTCTGTCGCCCGTGCGCCATGGTGCTCTGTCGAAGAAACCAAATCAGGAGGCTCATCGTCACTTTCATCGGCTGCGTCATCCATGGCAGCCACCGATTCCATCTCAACCTTATTCGATCGTAACCTGGCTCGTTGATACCATGTTGAATTTAGTAATGTAAAGGAACCGAATATAATATTGGAAGAGAGAGTTTGGGGAAAATTTTTATTTCATAATATTGTGGTACCAAATACAAAGGAAAACACCTATTTATAGGCAAAATACAAGTAAAATTATTCTAACTAATTCTCACTTCCGGCACCTTCCGGATCCTTCTCGATACTTCCAACACTTCTTCAATGCCATTGCACTGCATGCAATCGACACTCCTATGGCGAATCCCGATGACAAGATTACATAAAACCACTCTATTTCTGCTCTTTCATCTCCATCTTCGTGTCCACGCCGAGGAAATTCATCACCATCACGACCACAGCTGCTCGTCATTGGAGGGCCACACAGATTATTTCCAATGAAGAACGAAGCATTGAATCCCTGAATTTGTGTGCCTTCTGGTATTTTCCTGTCAAATTGTTGTATGACAAGTCCAAATAACTCAGAGAAGATATGAGTGTGATACTATTGGGAATTGGACCGGACAGAGAATTTCTCGAGACATCAAGTGACTCCAATTGCTTCATGTCTCCAATCATGTCGGGGATGGAACCTGTGAAGTGATTTCGAGACAAGTTCAATGTTCTCAATCCAACTAAACTTGTCAACTCCTTTGGGATCTCTCCAGACAAATTGTTCGTCGAGAGATCAATACTTGTCACCAAAAAAAGAATGGTGTCGTACTGGAATTCTCGACCTTTTGTTGTTATTGATGCATCATCTAGAGTCGCATAATACCATGGATACTCAGGTAAAATATCCAAACTCTGTTTTGAAGACATTGCAGTAAAATTATTAGCACAGCTTGGGAGATGGCAAAATTTTGGGAGATACTCAGGTACTGTGCCCGAAAGTTTGAAGAGATCCAAAATTTGAAGAGAGTTGAGATGGCAAATCTTGGGAGAAATCTCGCCGGTCAATTTATTCGAGCTTAAGATAAGAAACTTCAAGTTGGACAGGCTTGTCCCTAACCATGCTGGAATGTTTCCATCCAGATCATTATGAGAAAGGTCCATCTTCACCAAATTCGTGCAGTTTTGCATCGAAAAAGGAATTTGGCCTGAAAACTTGTTTCCATAAAGATTCAAGGACATCAAGTCTACTAGATAACCAAAAGTGGTTGGAATGCTTCCAAACATCATGTTATTACCTAAATTCAAATATTTCAGCGATGGCCATCGCATCGAACAATCTGACAGCTTTCCACCCAATTGATTACCTCTCAAATGAAGAACCTCCAAAGAATAGGTCCCATTACAGAGAGAGTGAGACAAGCCTCCTGAAAATGAGTTATCCGACAAGTCCAGGGCACTCATTTGGTCTGTTATTTGAGGTAGTGAGCCACTCAACTGGTTGGAACTCAAAAACACATGTACGCCAGCTGGAATGCGAGGAATCTTTCCCTGGATTTTGTTATGCGATATATTTAAATAAAAAGTTGCAACATTGAAAATCCAGATAGGAATTTGACCTGAGATTCCGGTATTTGATACATCAAGTGACAAAAGGTCCTGTGTCTGAAGCCATGATAGACCTTGATCAAAGCTCGTCGACAGGTTCCAATCCCTTAGTTCAAGACTCCAAAGTTGGAAAGGTGGAATCCAATTGACACCTATTTTCAAACTCAACCGATTTCTGGAAGCATAAAATCCCTTTAAATTTGATCGCCTGTGGCCAGTCAGTTGCGTTACTCAAATTTGCCCGATTCATGTTGAGATACTCCAATTTCGAAAGCCCCGATAACCATTCAAGCCTGTCAGCAGCTAGGCCGTATGAAAACTCCAAATCCAGAGTGCGTAAATTTGAGAGATTTCCAAGAGTATGAGGAATCATCCCATGAAACCCAGCTGAATTTAAATTTAAATACTCGAGATTTGTGAACGACCCAAAGAATGAAGGGATCGTTTGCACAAAGCTATTTAGATAGAGATCAAGGTACCTTAGACGTGTGAGGTTGAGCAAAGATGAACTGATATTACCTTCCAAACCTCCTCCCCCAAGATGGAGTTCATATACATGGCCATTGAGGTTGTTGCAGACTACACCTACCCATTTGCAGCAATTAACTTCACTATCCCATGAACTCAGTAGACCACTGTTGGGATCAGTTAAAGATTGTTTGAAATTTAAAAGCGACTGCTTTTCAATTTGTGGACAGAAAATGGTGTTATTTCTTACACAATGGCTCAATTTGATTGAGAAAATGAGAACCAAAAATAGGATAGCATTGGATTGATTTAAGGCAGCCATCAGAATATGATAACACTTGAGAATTATCAAATATTTATAGCTCGAGTTTTATTAATTAGCATGTTCATCCACTTATGAGGAGAAATATATGGTCAACATTAGTGCTTTTCTTCCACTTATATTAATAAAAGAAAAATCCAATAAATTAATGCTTTTCTTCCACTTGCCAAAATAATAATGACATCCACTAGTATTTGCTTAATTAGTGCTGATCATTTTTCATTTTGGATGTATAATAATGGTTTAAATTAATTGTACAATTACTAGCGCTGATTCCACCCAATTAGCATATTTCATTTTCGTCTGTTCTACGGAATTAGTCTTATTTTTAAAATGGAAAAAAATCTCCTCGCATCAATAAAATATTAATTCCAATACACTCACATATACTGGTTACTGTATCGGAATAATGGGACTAATGACCCATGACGGAGATAGTATACTATAATTAATTTGTATTTTACAATAAATTATGGGGCCAAAATTTATCTAGCCACTTTTGATAACTTGTTAAGTTATCTAGCCACATGTATAAAAATACATATTTTTTAGCCACTTTGTCAATGATTGGAGAGAGAAATTGAATTTTAAAATCTTGTAGCATTAATTGTTTTTGGATTTATTATCCATTACCCCACCAACTACCCCACCACCTACCCCACTCCCCCCTTTCTCTCTCTCATCCCGTCGAACACCCACCACCGACGCACGCCATTTTTTCCGATTCAAAGCCTTCAAATTGCCGGATTTCGCACGCTCAATCCTGAAAAAAATCCACATTACGTCTACGTGATGTCTGGAGAAGAAGAAAACCCGAACCAAGTAAGTTAAATCCCATTATTTCGCGATTTTTGGCTCGTTTTTTAGCGCGATTTTTACCTTGAATTTTTCTTTGATTTTTCGCAATTTTTCGTCGAATACATGTTTTATTATGTGTATGAAGTTGATTAAATTCATATTTCGTCGATTAAATTCATATTTCGCCAAACATGTAAGTGACATATTTTCATATTAAATTGTTCTATTAGTTTTCATGTTAACTTTAATTGTGTTGATTTGTATTTTAAGTGATCGGGATTGTCCATCTCTACTATCAATGGGTCACTGTACAGATTGATCTTCATAGTTGGACCGTTGAGTTATATGACTCACTTCTCCACGCTTTAAATGATCCATCTGACCCAGTTCTCTATCTGAAGCGGGACAAGGAACTCCGACCACTTCTTGTATTACTCCCCCGTGTCCTTGAAACTGCCGGGTACTGGGACATGGTCGATCCTCCTCGTGTAAGAATCCTTGGTAATTTTTCTCTGATTAAGGATTTTACTGAGATGCCCATGCAGGTAGATTCACATAGTTGTGGAGTATACTGTATGATTTTTGTTGATAGGTTACTACTTAGAATGAGGAGAGCTCCAGTTAGTGACCTTACTTATGAGTTTACAATTCATTATAGGCAGCTTGTAGGTGCTAGGATTGTAAGTTGGTGTAGAGAAATAGAAGCTCGAGAAACTGAACAGTTGTAGTACTATTTTCTATTGTTATTATTAATATTGAATTTGCATTTTGGTGTATTTTGTGATTGATATGAACTGCATAGGTGATTCTACAGGATTAAATGGATTTTATTGAAAAACAGATCACGCATTTCGAGATAAAATATGAGATTTTGAGATCTCGATTTGATTTTGAGATCTCGAAATCAAATCGAGATCTCGAAATCTCATATTTCATCTCGAAATGCGTAATTAAGTAATTAATTATAATTAATCTTAAATTAAAACATTATACAGTTTAAACATACATTACTTAACATTTATTTAACACTTTAAAGTTCATTTAACATAAGACATTATACATTTGAATCTATGCATGCATAAGATGTTTCTATTTGAAATGTTCATACCTTATTCATGTTTGAATAGGATGAAGTAGAAGTAGTATAATACAAATCAAACATCTTTGTAATGAATGAATTTTTGCAAGTTTCTTTGTTATCGAATCTATATTTCCTTAAATGAGTGTTATATGAGTTGATTATCCTCGAAAATTAGTGAATTAAACATCCAATTAGACAATAATCCAGAAAATCGAGATCTCGAAATTGATTTCGAGACATGTCGAGACAACAAATTGAATTTGTCTCGACTCAAACCCTACAAATCGCGAAATGGGGTATCGTGATTTCCAAATGACCAAGTCGAGATCTCGATTGGATGACGAGATCTCGACTTAGTGTTTTACAAATCACGATATTCCCATTTAAATAAAATTCGAAATATATTTCAAATGACAGAAAATTGAATGCGAATATTATTCGATAATATGTCTAAAATATTAGACATTTTGATACACATTTTGATACACATTTTGACGTAGGAAAAATCCTCTTCCATTTAAGGAGATAGCATTGCCGGGGGGTTCCCGTGCCCATTTTGTGCTTGCATGAGATGTTGCAGCAGCTCACTTACTACTATAAGCTTTCATCTCTTTCCCGTTTCTACAAACAAAGAAGCTAATATCTTGCCCCATTTGTAGTTTCGGGAAAAGGAGAAAGACGTGGAGGAATCTGGAACAAGGACCGAGCTAGTGAAGGAGATGTTGTATTTGCTCCTTGCCCTTGATGTCTTTTCCGGATGAAGGACTTTTTCCTACATGTGACGTAGGAAAAATCCTCTTCCGGACTGTTTGACGTAGAAAAAATCCTCTTCCATTTGAGCAAGTGCCTTTATTCTTGAGTAAAATATGAATAAAATAAAGGATGATGGAATAAATAGAAAAAGGAAGCTGCAAGTTAATCCTCTACCGGACTGTTTGACGTAGAAAAAATCATCATCTATTTGAGCAAGTGCACGTATGAGGGGAATAAAGAGAAAGAACATATTTTGAATGGAATATAGTTTGAGTAAATTCCTCCACCCTTAAATAGAATAGAAGTTAAATTTAGAAAAAAAAAATTGTTTTAAAAATATAAATTATTGTGCAGAGTAGTTCACGTGAAAGTTGTTCAATAATGTAGTCAAATTGAGAATCTTTGCAGGCATTTTTCGAGTAAAAAGTAGTATTGACATAGAAATTCATGTCCAAAAAGTAATAGTGATGTGATATGTCGAAAATGGGGGTATTCACGTGAAAGTTGTTCGATTATTGCCTTGATTCAATTATTGGAGTTCAATATGTCGAGATCTCGACATCATGATTTCGAGATCTCGATAGTCGAGATCTCGAAATCATGATGCCGAGATCTCGACATATTGAACTCCAAATCACGATATTCCATTTCAATTTTGTAAAATCCACCTGAATTCGTATACAAACCAAAACACCTAAACAGATCAAATAAGAACTCAAAAAATCGTCCAAATATCAACCACAATATCACCAGAATTAATATAAACCAATATACCTTAACAACAACTAATCAATTCGTCATAAATGCGCAAACAAAAATAAAGCAAGTACCACTATTCACTCATATGGTCAACTCTCTCCGGACATTTTCTTTTTGTATGCCTCGTCTGCTGACAGATACTACATGTCTTTGCCCGTCGCCTACGTGGCCCGTCTTGGGGTGGAGGACTGTTCAAATCCACCTCACCAATGGCAATATAAGCAGTGCAGGCACGTGAGTTGTGACCGGATTGTCGACACCTCCTACATACTTGAGATCTGCGCGTGGTCGAACTCTCAGCACCAGAACGTACTCTACTATCGGTGGTCTCACAACATAAGATGTTACCTCCGATGGGAGTACCCAATCCGATAGATGCGGCACAGTCATAATGGTGTGATGATATGTCTGTAGCAGAGTGAATTGCTTGTAGTAGTGTGACACGTACTCTGATATCGGCTGCGAAATATATCTGACAATCAAAAAATAAGACACACATGTTATAATAATCTTTATTAAGATATTTGCAATAATGAAAGTTCGAATTAACATATTACCTGAGGGCGGCAGCCGCATGACAACATGGAATCAGATCGAGATCGAACTGACGACACTCACACTTTCTGTGCTCTAAGTCGACACTGTAGCTTCTCTGTTGCCCTTCCACCTTGTATATGTGTGGCATGGTGGTGCCTCTGACTACAAGCTGTCGCCCATATTCGGACGACTCTGTTAATTTCGTCATAGCTACGTGTGTCAGAGCATGATCTCTAGACCGTGCAGCCGCTCGTCGCTCGTCAAACCATCGCTCAACCATAGCTCTGTAAGTCTAAAGAAGGGCACATATAGGTAAACACCTTGCCCATAACAAACGAGAGTTGAGGGATTCGGCTGCATTGGACGTCATGAAGCTGAATCGGGTACCAGGGCACTGAGATCTCGACCAACGGTGGACTCCTATATCCAGAAGCCTCTTGTAAGCTCCTTCTTTGCTCAGAATCTCCAAAGTAGACATGTGCTTTTGAAATGCATCGTGCCTATAACAATAGGCTGCATCTCGTAAAACAGCACCAACTTGCGGACCGTACCTCGACATGTTATTCGCCAAGTGGTAGTAGCAAATAGCATGCGTAGCATTCGGAAATGCTAACTCAACTGCATTTTTTATGCTCTTGTGCTGATCACTGACAATGATCAGTCCTTCGCGATCCCCGAAGCACACATGCAAGTGATGCATGAACCACATCCACGACTCATCATCCTATATGGGTCCAATCCCGATAGCAAGGGGAAATAATTGTTCATTGCCGTCTTTCGTCACCGCAACAAACAACATTCCCTTATTCTTGCCCTTCAGATGCGTGCCATCTACAACAATCACTGGGCGCATGAAGCTGTGAAATGCATCGATGCAAAGAGCAAGCGCCAGAAACATGTGCTTGAACAAACTCTCCGAAGAAGTGGATATATCATACATCGTGCCTGGGTTACGAGACTGTAGCATGTGTAAGTAGCCCGGCAGCATCGCATAAGACTTCTCCCACTCGCCGAATACCATTGCAATGGCTATGTTTCTTGCCCGCAGGGCAAAACTGTAATCAATCTTGATGCCGAATTGAATCAACAATTCAGACATCATCTCCTTCGGCTTTAGAATAGCGCCCTCCACCGCCAACTTACTGGAGAAATACTTACCCAACACTCTTGCGGGCACTCTGCGGGGAGCAACACGATCAATATCCGTCTGGCAGCTGTGCGTCAGATCACACTTGAATACTCTCCAAACAGTTCCAGATTGTCTTGCACGCAGCATAAAAGGACAACCATTCCCATGCTTGCATCTGTAGTTGAGCCGAGTAGTGCTGGACCTCTCTGTGGAGTACTCCAATCGGTGATGCAAGTGATGCAGTCCTACAGCAAGGTCAAGTTCATCCTTGCTGCTAAATGTCGCTCCAATGCACAGCTGAGTCGGGGCCCAATCTGCGGGAATAATCCACTCCAAACGCTCAGGAGCATCAACCTCTATTAAAGGAAGCACCCAACTCCTTACTTCCTGATCATGTCGAGCTGCAGCCACGGACAGACTCAAGTTATTGTTAGATAGTCCGTACTGATCCATTCGCCCAGGAGCTAGAATCCATCTAGAAAAATCACTGACCAAGGACTCAAACAACCGACTCCGCCCCTCCTCCTCGCCCCTCTCCTCCTCGCTTGCCTCCTCCTCCTCCTCCTCCTCATCATCATCATCACAATAATCATCATCATCATCATCTGTAGATTCCGCCTCATACTCATCTACAAAATCATCAGCTAATGAGATGCTAGGACCACCCATTCGTGTTGATCGCTGTGACTGTGACTGAGGTGCCTGAAATCCGGACTGATTTTGCTTCAATTTGGTGACCACATATATAATTGGATCAATGCTATTTTCATATAGCATCCGCATAATATCTTCGTCGGTCTTCAGTCCAGCCTTCACATGCCTCGAGCCCCCACATATACTTCTCATGTAAAACAAGCAGTAGCTAGTACTGAGGAGATCACAGTGCATGATCTCGTGAATCTCGGACAAAATGGTATTGTAGGAGATCCGTTCACGTCTCAAAAAAATCAATTGCTCGTCTCCGCCCATATACTCGGATCTGTCCCAAGCCCCACCATGACGTATGATGAAACGTTGATACGACATCTGTGATAAATGAAACGAAAATATTAAAAAAAAATCAGGAGCATATTCCAGCAGACAATTCGAGATCTCGATAATAATATCGAGATATCGGAATTTAATTAAAATTAATTGAGATCTCGTGATAAAATCGAGATCTCGAGATAATGTCGAGATCTCGATATGGTGAAGTCGAGATCTTGACATCATCTCGAGATCTCGATTTTATCACGAGATCTCGATTTTCCTGGGTTTCTCCCTAAGTTCTCTGCGTATTTTTTTTACGAACAACAGTCCTAAAATTGCGATATTTTCTAAAAAACTAAGATATACAAGTCGATACTAAGATATGCATGTCGATTTTGAACACATAACATCATTATAACGCAGAAAACGAAACGAAAATAAGAAAAAATGGTTGAAATCAACATACCTTCGATTTTTCTCTCTCTAAACCCTCTCAACAATCTTCAAATAATTTTTAAAATGTTTCCTTCCTCGTACAACCGAAAATATTTGTTTGTAAAAGGTTGTAATAAATTTACAACTACCTTGGTAGTTCAAATTAATTGCTCAAAATTAAATAAATGAATAAATAAATGAAATAATGAATATTTCCGAAAATGGAAACAACTTTAATAAAGTAAATTTTGTCTTGTAGCCGAAAATGGAAGAGAGAAAAAGACAAAAGTACAAAGTGGCTAGAAAACTTATATTTTTATCCTTGTGGCTATAAAACATACCCACTTATTCAAAGTGGCTAATTGTATCCATTCCCACATAAATTATCGGCTAAATAAAATCAGCAACACGATAGAAGAAACTTCTGATCAATTTCAATTAAACTAATATTCATTATTGCATCAACTATTTCCTCTCTGGAAAATCATTGTCCGACAGCATCAATTACTTAATCAAATAATAATGAAAAATCTTGGCTCGATTAACTTTTGGTAGAAAGTAGCATATGGGCAAAGACTTGAAGCAAATTACTTCTTTTTCTTGTTTAAATATTACTCCCCTTAATGAAAATTATCTTGGTTTGGGAGCGCTTTTTTCCACCTAAACAAAATATTGTGCTAGCTTTATGTATTATTACAATCCAACTCTTTTTCCAAAACCCTCGTATAAGAAAATTGATGAACATTATTATTATTATTATTATTATTATTATTATTATTATTATTATTATTATTTTCCCATTAACCAACATAATAAGTAATAATAAATATTACTCAAATAAACTCAATACAAATTCACCAATCTGATATATTTCTCATCAATTTAAATCAAAATGTTTTATTTTTAGATAATTTGATATTAAGAATCATTTTTTATATGAGTAATAGTTATTTTAAATTATACTACAATTTTAAGTTTACTTTTGCAATTTTTTTACTATTGAACTTGAGTTTTTAAAGATAATTGATCAATGGAGTTTTATCAATTCAGGACCCGGAAGATAGTTTAATTATTCATTCAGGATCCGAAAGATTAATTTTCAGGACCCAAGCTAAAAGGTGGTTTACAATCTCACTCCCAAATTTTACTATCAAAATTATTATTTTTTTATTTGATAATTAGTTTAATCAATTTGTTTTACTAGCTTTACACTCGAACAGTAAACTCATTAAATATTTAATATCTTAGTTCATAATATAAGATATACTCCCTCCGTCCCACCTCAATTGTCCCACTTTCCTTTTTCGTCCGTCTCACCTCAATTGTCTCATTACTTAAAAAGGCAACCTTTTCACACTTAACAATAAAATATTAATTTCACTCAACTTATTTTACACCCACACTCCTTGGTTATTGTGACCGGTCAACCCGGGACAATTCAACCGGGACGGAGGGAGTAATATATATGTATATATGATTTATTAATTGTTCAAGAAATATATTTAATTCTTATTTATCAATATTATATATCAACATAATTATTATATTAATTATATTCCATGTTTTATGTCCAACTATATATATATAAGATTTATTAAGAATATAAAAAATAGATCGAACACAAACATTTAAAAACAGATGTTTGCTTTATAAAATTAGCCCATGAAATATTATGTTTGTTATTTAAAAACAATAAATAAATTAAAGTTGTAAAGAAAAATTAACACAAATATGATTTTGTTAAAACTATTATATATTATAATATACAAAATATAGCAAATATAATAAAATAAAATAAAAAGTTATATTGAATTGATGTGATGTTTTTTGGATGAATAAGTGGTAAAATTGTAATATTGACACTTCTTTCCTTAAATATATTGAGTAGAATTAGGTTATTGTCTAAACCTTCAAATTACTCCAACCGTGTCGGGTCATTAGTCTCATTTTGAACGGGCACGATAACTAATATTTGTGAGTGTAGTGAAAATAATATTTTATTGATGTGTGGGGATTAATTTTCAGTTTAGAAAATTTGACTAATCTAACGGGACTAACGAAAAAAGGAAAATGAGACTAATGTGGCAGGATAAAAGGAGTATTATATAATTAACATATTAATAAAAAAACTATAGTTATAATATTTATATTTTAAAGTTTACATTAAATTAAAATATTACTATTATAATATTTTTAATATTATATTGATATATTTTTGAAAATAATACTTAAAACTTATATATGATTAGTATAATTATATTAACTTATTAATACATTCATGATAATTTTAAAGTATATATTTTTAATAAAATTATTAAAATATTATAATAATATTATAAAAAATAAATTTCTAGTTTTGAATGCGTTTAAAAGATCCAAATAAAAGTAAAAATTGATTTATTTTGTATGATAGAATACTACATTTAAAAATATTTCTTAGGTGATATTCAGATCCAATAAAGTGTTAACCATGATAACAAACTTAAATTAAAAACTGTAGCACCTTATTAAAGCACTCAAGCAATTATTCTGTTTGTACGATGCGTGGCCTACTTATATCAGGGCTCCACTGCTATGATAATACAACAAACTCCAACTTATTGCTAGAGAATTCTTTTGGCCTCGTTATAAATTCTTGAAACACAAGGTTGTCATAAATTGTGTAACAATAAATCCTACAGTGATTTATAAATATGATTTGTGATGCGAACTTGATGCTTTTTTATGTTTCGTTCATTTATTATACACTTTTTCTATCAGTCATCAGCCAATTGCTTCATCTCATCGGCCCAAAACCATTGAGAGTAACCCGACATACATAACCCACGTTAATTCTTCAGATGAAGTTATGCAAATTGGTGTTTGTTTCAGAACTTAAACTTGACACTTCGAGATCCCAATTCAATATATATACATATGTATGTTCGAAAATTTTGCGAGTCATCTCTTCTAATTGACTAGATTTGTGATGAACGACATTACTTTGATTTTGGAAACCAGACTTTGATTTATTGAATTGATTGTTATGAAACCCTCGACGAGGATCTGGGCCAAGACCAATATATCAAGCGATTCAAACGGGGCTATAAATATCTAAAACTTTAATTAAAATGTTAAATTATAGATATAAGGGTATATTTGTAATATCTTATAATAATTCAATTTATTTTTTTAGGGGGCTACCGGGAGAAAAAAAAAAGTGGTAGCATTTAGAATTATCCTAAATTAATTGTACAATTACTGGCGCTAATTCCACCCAATTAGCATGCATAATAATTTTTAACATTTGATTTTCAGTTTTACTAAATATATTATAAATGCAAGTATTTGTTAGAATTTATTACTTCCTTTGTCCCGCCTCATTCGTCTAATATTCCATTTTTATCTGTTCCACGGAATTAGTCTTAATTTCTAAAATGAAAAAAAAAAAATCTCCTCACATCAATAAAATATTAATTTCACTTCATTCATAAACATTGATTACTATGTCGGATAACAATGGAACTAATGACCCATGACGGAGATAGTATATTATAATTAATTTGTATTTTACAATAAAATCAGCAACACGATAGAACAAACTTCTGATCAATTTCAATAAAACTAATATTAATTATTGGTAAAAACTTGCGTTAGGCAGGCCTAAATGGTTTAGGCGGGTTTTATCCTACCCAAATGGGTTCACCCATCCCAAATAGGGTTTATTAATCCCAATTAGGATATATTATATGGGTTTGGACTTGAGTTAATGGATTAAACCCGCCTAAATCGTTTAGGCCTGCCTAACCAAGACCTTCCCTTAATTACTACATCAACTATTTCCTCTCTGGAAAATCATTGTCCGACAGCGTCAATAACATAATCAAATAATAATGAAAAATCTTGGCTCGCTTTACTTTTGGTGGACCGTAGTAGGGGTGTGCACGGTCCGGTTTGGCCGGTTTAATGGGCAAAGTACGGGCCAAACCAATAGGTACGGTTTGAGATTTTCACAAACCAAATCGGCCAAATAATTATTTCAAACCAAACCGGCCAAACCATATTAAAACAGTTTGGTTCGGCCGGTTTATACGGTTTGAAGATTATTCAACTGATAATAAATGAAACTTGTATATCAATTTTATTATTAGATATTAATGAAATAATGATACACAAAATAAAACTAATATCTATATATATATATCTCGCTTGTCATTAATTATAAATATGAGATAAGTAATAAATAAATAATATTATGGTTGCAAGAAACAATTAAATATAAGTTGATTTATAAGGTTACAATTCGAAATAATATAAGCATCGGACATATATATCAATATAATTGATATTTTAGCTTTCTATCAAATAATATTTTATTATCATTATTATATTTAAAATTATATTATTTATACAGCCGGCCCGGCCAAAACGGCCGGTTTCATCCTTCAAACCATCGGTCAAACCAAATCATCCGGTTTGAAATTTTTCAAACCAACCCGACCAATCATTTTTCTCGAACCAGTCAAACCGACCAAATTAATTTGGTTTGGCCGGTTTCGGCCGAACCGTGCACACCCCTAGACCGTAGCATATGGGCAAAGACTTGAAGCAAATTACTTGTTTTCCGACCAGACACTAACGAAGAAAATTATCTTGCTTTGGGAGCGCTTTTTTTCCACCTAAACAAAATGTTGTGCTAGCTTTATGTATTATCACAATCCAACTCTTTTTCCAAAACCCTCTTATAAGGAAATTGATGAACATGACATTGATGGACTTATTATAATAATAATAATAATAATAATAATAATAATAATAATAATAATAATTATTATTATTATTATTATTATTATTATTATTATTATATATTATAATTATTTTCCCATTAACCAACATAATAAGAAATAATAAATATTACTCAAATAAACTCAATACAAATTCACCAATCTCATATATTTCTCATCAATTTGAATCAAAATGTTTTATTTTTAAATAATTTGATATTAAGAATCATTTTTTTAAAATGAGTAATAGTTATTTTAAATTATACTACGATTTTAAGTTTACTTTAGCAATTTTCTTACTATTGAACTTGAGTTTTTAAAGATAATTGATTAATGGAGTTATACTGGAATATAGTTTAATTATTCATTCAAGATCCAAAAAATCAATTCTCATTTCAGGTCTTTAAAGATCACAAAAATTCTCAATTTGGGATCCAAAAAATCATACAATTCTCAATCCAAGACCTCAATATTAAGTCCTGGATTGAGAATTGTTTGATCTTTTAGGTCCTAGATTGACAAATCATCTTTCAAGTCTTAAATTGATAATTAAACTATCTTTTGAGTCCTGAATAACAATTCTCCTTGAATGTATATTTTTTTTACAAGTTTATAATAGTTTATTAGAACTTTAAATTATAATAATGACAATCCGATGGACTAGCCCAAAAATTAGAGGAGTAGGATTAGGGCTAGAGTTAGGGTCAATTCAAAAAAAAAATTTAAGGTGAACTGATCCGGACCGAATAGCCGGCTATATTTCAAGTACCAAAATGTAAGAACTCTTGCGGTGCATATGTTTAACTCAATTACTTCAAATGAAAATATTATTTCGTAACAGAATCAAAAGGCGATAGTGAAAGTGAAACTGCTCAAGGAAATTGCTGGGAATGAAACAAATGGTATTCATGAAAGAAACATCCAAAGAAAAATGTGGATTCCATGCATAAATCAAAAATCGTAGTTGCAAATATTGACATCTCCTGACTTAAGATCATTTGTGTTTATACTACATTATTAAGTCATCCCATCCATATCACGTTTTACTGCAAGATTGAGATTGAGTCTCGTCTTTACATATTTTTCGAAATAAAAAAAATTAAAAAAATGACAATAATTGGAAAAGACAATGCATGTGCTGGTTAGCTTTTGGTCGGTAAAGT
Organism: Plectranthus barbatus; assembly: GCA_026898455.1. Lineage (NCBI taxonomy): Eukaryota > Viridiplantae > Streptophyta > Magnoliopsida > Lamiales > Lamiaceae > Plectranthus > Plectranthus barbatus. The sequence goes on from JAPKLW010003839.1 coordinate 26,268, forward strand.
AATGCATAAATGTTTGAGATTGAGGATGAGAATGTGGAAATAAGGGAGGGCGTGATGGACGAGGAAAATTATGAGGGAGTTTGGTTGATGGGTTTTGGAATCAGGAAATAGAATGATTCTAAAATCTAATATTTGGCTCAAAGGTTTCCCAATGAAAGAAATGGAATTATTTCACTATATTTATAAATCATCAAACCCAAGCTAAAAGGTGGTTTCCATTCTCACTCCCAAATTTTACTATCAAAAATATTATTTTTATTTCATAATTAGTTTAATCAATTTATTGTACTAGCTTTACACCCGAACATTAAACTCATTAAATATTTAATATCTTAGTTCATAATATAAGATACAATTTATAGGAAATAATTTTAAATAGCCAAATTTTATAGTGACATGCAAAAAATAGCCACCCTTAAGAAAAACTACCCAAAATAGCCAAAGTATACTTTGTCTGTCATATATGTCTTAGTCGACCAATCATTTTTTCGATTTGTGTGTAAACCCTAACATAATGTCTTTTTATTATTATATATTTAAAAGTAATAATACACCAATAAAATATTAAGGAAAATATACTCAGCTTGAGTTCGGCATTTTCATCTTGAGTTCGACATTTTCAGCTTGAGTTCGATATTCTGGCCGGAATTCACCATATTTATTTTAAAATGTATGCTTATTTTATTATAATTCAATCATTATTCACCATGTTATTAAGTAATAATACAAAAATAAAATGTTAAGGAAAATATATTCAGCTTGAGTTCAATATTTTCAGCTTGAGTTCGATATTCTGGCCGGAACTCACCATATTTATTTTAAAAAGTATACTTATTTAATTATTATTCATTTATTATTCACCGTGTTATTATTTTATTTATCACATCTTGACTTCAAAATTCTAGACGGAACTCACCATCTTTATTTTAATTATCGAAATTAAAATCTGAATTATTAAAATAACAAAATTATTTTAATAAACAAAATTATAGTTTACAACTGGAAGTTGGTTTAATTTTGGCTGGAGTTCGAATATAATAGTAGATGGAGGTCGCATTTTAATTGGGATTTAACTCTGTTGGTCCCGGATTATTAGGGTATAACTTGGCAGCGGAAACTGTGTTAAATCATTTCTTGCGCTCTGCTGGTTACTCAGCTGACTGGGTCCTTGTCAGCTGGTAAGTCAACTGGCACTCTGAGTACTCAGCTGACTGGCGACTGGCTTGTCAGCTGGTAGCTCAAGACTTTGAATGTTTTTAGCCTTGTTTGCAAAGTTATATCAGTTTTCAGATATACACCAGCACTTGGGTGCTGGGTTTTAAATCAATATGAAATGCAGAAAACTGATAAAAGACAAAGGATTTATAGTGGTTCGATCAACTGATCTACGTCCACTCTCCAGTCGTAGCACTGGAAATTCACTATAGAGTAATCAGGTACAAGTTGCCTACGATCTATCTCTAGCTGGTGCGACCCTTGTCCACCACTTCGCTAGATCAACCGCTCCCGGTCTTGATTCCTTCTTCAACTCTGTTCAGCTGGTGGAGTGCGAGCACGTCACTTCAACCTCCTTAGCTGACTGCGTGGGTGTTTAGTTCTCCCAAGAACGTATCTTCTTAATACGGCAAAAGCCCGTAATAACTCAGGTGCTGGCTGGCACAAGAGCTGCTGTGAACTTCCTCAGAAGAGAAAGAACACCAACGAGATCTGTAACTTACAAGCTGGAAGCTTGAAGTCTCGTGTTTGAATAAATCAACACACGGAAAAGCTTTAAGTAAAGCCTCGAAAGTTTTGCTTGCTTGCTTGAGCGTAATAAATTTTCAGTCTTTCGGTAGGTCAAGAGTATTGAATGTTGATGGATCCCAGGTATTTATAGACGCGGGATCCCATTCAAATTTCTAGCCGTTTGGACTCATCCGGAAAAGGTCTCTGTCCTCGCATGTCCTTCTGACGGCGGTAGGTAGGAATTTCCGGAAAGCGCCATGCTTTTGTCCACTTTATCTGACATTGATCTCTTTATGTCAGAACGGCACTATTCGTCAGTACGAGGAATCGGAACTGGTGTCTTGAACTGATAGACTTTAAGGTATCCTCCCTTAAAAGTCATACTTTGTCAGTTTATTCCTCAGACGAATCTTCTTTTTGTCTCTTAGACTCTGGGAGAGCGAATCTTGAATTCTGCTGGTAACATCCGACTGGTAGAACATGCTGGTGATCTTTGTGCTGGCAAGTCTCTGCTGGTGACTTGCGTTGGCACAATCTAAGTCTACCAATTTGTCTGATGTTAACTCTTGGAATCTCCCATGACTGGTGGCTTCACCGCTGGTGAACAATGTCAGTGAGAACACCTATTCTGCTGGTGAGTTTTGTCAGCCGCCTGCTGATGAAAACCTTCCCAACTGGTGAACAGTGACCAGCCAGTAGCTCTTCTCATGCTGGTGAACAGTGCCAGCATGAGTCTTGTCAATCGCTTGCTGGTGAGACTTCTCTCAACTGGTGAGTACATCTCATGCTGGTTAACAGTAGCCAGCATGAGTCTTGATCAGCTGCGACTTACAACTCAAAAGACCTAAACAGGACTTTACATTTGAGATCTAGAGCTATCTAGAGACAACTGACGCTGGTAAGACTTAGGATTTGATCCACCAAAACACCAAACTAGAATCTAAACAAGTAGCTACTGGGGAGAGGAAACTTGGCCAAATTTCCCAACAATTTCCCCCTTTTTGGTGCGATCAAAGCCTAACCAGCGAGCACTCAGCTGATGAGGAAAGTTACAGAAAATTTCAGGGTTTTACAATTAAGCCTATCAGATCTAAACCCATGAAACCACTTCCTTACATCAGCTCTAACTAAAAAATCTTCCCCCTCAAACAAAGAGGGATATTGCTCGTTTAAAATATGAGAATTGAGATCAGAGCAAAAAGATTTAAAGTGTGTGATACGAGTGCTGGTGCTGATTACACTGGAAGTGTAAGTTCAGCTGGTAAGTAAATACTTAGACAATTTGTTGGACAATGAGGAATTGTCATCAACTTGTCAGTAATCAATCCATTAATATGTTGCAGTTACAAGTACAGGATAGAAAACTGACTAGTCTAGAGATACAAATACTTACAACAAAATGAAGAAGCTAGACTATGGCTGAGAAGATGATCCTGGTGATTGAGTTCTGCTTGTGAGCGACCTCAGGATCTCAGTGAGCGCTGCCATGTCTTGTCTGCTCTTCTCCCTTTCCTCAGCAGCAATCCTCCTCTCTTCTTCAGCAAGACGGGCTCTCTCAGCCTCAGCACGTGCTCGCGCACTTTCCCCCTCTTGGATCCGCGCCAAAAAGGAGGACACTCCAGCGGTGACTGACTCCATTTGTTGAGTCATCTCGGTTCGAAAGCTGGCGAAGCGCTGGTCCATCCTGGCATCAATGATTGCAAGAAGCTGCGCAGGGGGATGGATCTCAGAGATTGGCTGTGCTGATACTTCAATGGAAGAGGAAGGTACATCAGTTGCGGAAGGAGCCGCTGCTGATTCAGATGCAGTTGATATTTCCATCGGGGCTGGCTCCTCCGCTGACACTGCAGCTACTGCTGGTGCCTCTCCTGTTACATCAGCTGCTGCTGACTCCGCTACTTGTATGTCGACAGCTGGCTCCTCAGCTGATTCCACCACTGACACTGCTGCTGGAGCTGGCTGGACTTCAGAAACAACTGTGGGGGCTGAGAATTCCACCACTTGCCAGTCCATAGAATCAGGGACGAGATCGCCCGAGACAATAGGAACAGGAGGGACGGCAAGGGTCAGCCACAAACCACTAGAGGGATCCTCCTCCACAATGTGGTCTACCAGCAAGGCGCAGGCAGCCATGTCGAACAGGATAGCATGGTAGGGAGGGATCCTCGGGAGGGTAACCAGCACTTTGAGGCATCAGAGCGCGTACGTCAGCTGGTACCCCCGACTGGTGACTCGGAACTGGAGGAAAGGTAACTTTACCTTTTTCAGTGGCGGGAGGCCGGAGCTTCCAGTCAGCTGCCTATACTCTGCAATTTTCAGCAAGCGGCGCTTGATCCTCCTTGTAGACAGCTGCTGGGGGCACACAGGATCAGTGCCCATGAAAGCATTAGCCCACTCCTCCTCCGCTCTCCAGTAGCCAAGACCCAGCCTGGCATAGAGAACCGCCCGCTTCTCCACAGTCAGCAGGCGCTGGCATCTATCAAAAATCCGCCACCTCCGGAACTCCAGACATAGTTCCGGATCCACCCTCCAGAGCCTTCGGTAGCTGGATATCATTTCGTCATTAACGGCATTCTCCACCTCCGTCGTGATGTTCTCTGCATATTCATAGAGGGTGGAATTGTAATATTCCACTGGCTGCAGGGGCAGGCACCAGTCAGAGATTCTGGAGGCATATACCGACTGGTGTGGGAGTCCGCTGAAGGGTATGATGTTGAATGCAGATGGCTCTGGCACTCTTGAATTATAAAATGCCATCTCCCCGCGCTGCTCCCACCGGTGCACCCCTGTCACTTGAGCCTGGAAGGTATCCTCATCAACCAGTTGATGCTCTTGGATGCAGAGCATATGAGGGTGCCTTTCAGTTCGTGCACGCCTAGCTGGTGGTGTAGAGAATGCTGCTGGTCGCCCGGAAGTTGAAGTCGAAGCATCTGTAGATCGGGGGCGACTGGCAGGACGACGAGCCTTATCATCAATGTCTGGGAACAGATCCCTTGGCTCCATCCTCTGCACCATAGAGTAATGAACCACCTCCGCAGCTGGCTCCTGCTCTGGCTCCTCAGCCCTTGGTTCCTCTTCATCCTCGGATTCAGAACTAACATCCGAGAAGCTCGCCAGTTGTACCGGGGTGGTCGCCCGCTCTTCTTCTCCTCCACTGGCACCCCCGTGCGCGGCCAGTGGGTCTTTCGCAGCTCCTCCACTGGCTTCCCCTTGCGCAGCCAGTGGGACGTCCTCACCTCCACCACCCCCTTGCACGGGTGGAGGGACATCAGTAGCTTCCTCTTTCTCCTGGTACTGGTCCACGATAGACATAATGTCTTCGTCAGCACCCATCATCAGCAGGCGTTCAAAGGTTTCTTCAGGTAGGAGCTCGCCTGGTGGGGCTGGTACTGGTCGGCTGGCACTTGAGATTTCGAGCGCTTTTCCTTTGCCCTTGGCCGCCAGTCTCATCTGTTCTGCCAGCTCTGCCTGGCGCCTGGCCTCTGTCTCTGCCTTGATCTTGGCAAACCTCTCATCCCTGGCCGCCAGCTCCGCCTCTCTCTTCTGCTGGTCGGCCAAGGCCTTCAGCCTTGCCTGGGCCTGCTTCTTCCTGACTATGGAGGCTTGCTGCTCCTTCTTCGCCTGCTCCACCAGCTTCTGAGCTCTGGTCTGGATTCGCTTCCTCTTGCGAGTCATCCTTTCGAGGGTCTCCTCCTCAGTCAGTCCCAAGACGGACTTCTTGACTGGGATGGAGATCTTCCCAGACTCAGGGTCATATGCAACAGCTGATGGTGGCTGCTGGTGCTGGGAAGTCTTGGGCTTCTTGTGGGATGGCTTCTTGGTGATTGGTACTAGTTGTACATCCCGTGGGTGGATACCAGTCGCCTCAGCCACCGCGCCTTCCATGGTGTCGAAAAGAGACTCCGTCTCCAGCTTCCTCTTCAGCTCTGCCCTTGCCTCCTCAGTCAGTGGGAGAGCCACAGCTGGGACTTGCTCTCCCAGGTCTTCTGAGTCTTCCTCAGAAACGACCTCAGCAGGGTCCACTGCTGACTTCCCTTTCAGCCTTCGTGGCTTCTTGTAATCTGGGTGAGGCAGCTTCACCTTCGTGGCTGGTATGAAGTCGGAACCAACCAGCTGTTCCCCCTGATCCACGCCATCACCCAATTCCATCTCCAGGATGTGGCTGATCCTCAGCCCGAAGGATACGGCGTGGGCAAATCTCCCTTCCGTTGGCACGATGATGTTCCGTGCCACATTCTCCAGCAACCGGCCAAAGAAAAATTCGGCCCAGTTGCCCTGAACTCCATCCACCAGGGCACACATCACGGAGAACTTCCGCAGGCTCAACTCGGCGTACGAGCCGACTTCGCATTGTAGCATGCGAACCACAATATCGCACACCATTTGCCAGTACTCCTCCATCTCGGACTTCTTCATGCCAGTCCGGAAGGCGGTGACTTCTGGCTTCTTCCACTGCGCCCACCTCCTCCGGAATTCCACCGTATCATCCTGATGATACGTGGCCACTTCTTCTCCTTCATTCCTCAGTCCGAAGAGATTGGCGAGGTATTCCGCGGTGACGGTGATCAAGTGACCAAAAACGGAAGTTGTGAAAGACTTCCTGTCGTCAGCTATCACGGCCCGAGCGTAGAACTCGGCTACCATGTGTGGATGAAAAGTTTGGGGTGTCGCCGTCAGGTACTGTCGGAGCTCTTCTCGGTCAATCATCTCCATCAGCTCCTCCCCGAAATTTTTCAGGGCTAATTTCGCATTCAATATTTTCTCTTTCTGGACCTAAGCAGCCCTAATCTGCGCGTTTGAGAGTTGTCCCCTGGTCGCCGGCCTGTTCAACTGAACCAGTCGGGCGAATGGATATGTGTAATCGACATCTTCAATCTTCACTATGCCAGTATATGTTGGCATATGGGCTTCAGCGAGGGGTAGGTCTGGTGAACCAGGCAAGGATGATGTAGATGTAGATGGAGGGTTATCAGCTGTAGGTCGAGAAGATGATGCCATGACTTCAGAAATATTCAAGTTTCAGAAAATCTCAAGGGAAGATGAGAGAATTTTGAAAGTAGGGTTCAGAAAGTAGGGAAACATAAAGGTCAACCCGAAGGGAGTGATCGGGTATTTATACTCGGCCCATGCAGGATCAGACGTCCAGAATCAACGCTCAGCAAGCGAGGATCGACGGTCATCAGCAGGCCCGGTTCTCTGTACGACGTGCGCGGTCGTGCTGACGTGGGCTACGCCGTGGGGCTGACGTGGCACGCAGCGATTGGTGGCACCCAAGCGTCGGACTGCGCAGACACTGTGCACATTAAATGTGGCATTAAATGCCGCATTAAATTCTGAGGGCTGTACACGCAAGTCGGATTTGAACAATCCCGCCTTTTCTGATACAGCTGGCAAGACTCTTGGACTGCAAGAGATCGTCAGTTAAGAGCTGGGACTCAACTGGTCATCAGTAGTATAACTGGTCAACAGTTATATGCCAGATGAATACTTCCTCCTGTCAGCATGGCCTCCTTACCAGTTGACAACTGGTACTTACGACTGGCACCCGAGTCAGTCGTAGGAAATCGCCAGTTGTCTGCTGACAACTCGAAGGATTAGAAAATTGAGAGCTTGGACTCAATTTTATTCCGCGTCATCTTTTCTTCAAGAAATCCACTTCTCATTATCGCTTGAAATGGGGAGCTGGGACCCAATTTCGCTTCAACTGATGGTTTGTGCTGGCAACGTCGGAATGAGAGCTGGGACTCATTTCCTTAGACAATTAAGGGATAAGTTCCGCCAGTAGTAACCATCAGTGAGCTAGAGATACCACTTGAATGAAAAACAACTAAGAGCTTGGACTTAGTCGTAATCAGCATCCTCCTGAAGACCAAGAACAGAATGAGAGCTTGGACTCATTCTTCCTCAACACTTGGGCTCGCATCAATCTCTAGAAGACCGAGTTTGATGCAAAAATCCTTGAATCTTGCTTCTGGTAGTGGCTTGGTGAAGATGTCAGCCAATTGATCTTCAGTTCTGATGTAGTCTGATAAACACTCACTTTGTGCATTTTATTGATGTGTTTATGCCTAGATTATACGTTAGACTGAACTGTTACGTGATGTTTTCATGCGTTATTCTTATTCTTTAAGGAAATATTACGTTTGGTTTGTTTGACGTTGTTTTGGGCAGATTTTAGGCATTTCTGAGGATTAAATGAGATGATTGAACAAGTATTCGAAGAACTATTGTGTTGGCATGCACTGAGAGGAGAAAAAGATAGAATTGATCACGAGGGCTCGTGAAAAATGGACTTCGTGACACAAACGGCGAGCAGCCTTCAAGACCGGCGACCAAGCTTACCTACCCGGCGATTGCTCTTCTCATCCGGCGAGCTGCTTCACAAACGGCGAGCAGCCTTCAAATCCGGCGTTCACATCCCTCTGCCGGCGACCGAAGCACAGAAACGGCGTTCATCATGCTCGGCCGGCGACTCCACCTCCACGTCCGGCGTTCGAACCTCCAAACCGGCGACCCATGTCAAAAA
>JAPKLW010003840.1:2933-34471 GCA_026898455.1 Plectranthus barbatus
CTCAGCCATTTGGGAGGACCAGCGACTGCTGGTGCCGGCTGTGAACTAGGTTCATCTGTCCTGACGACTGGTGCTTCCACATTTCCACCAGTCGGGGCTGCAACATCAGCTGGTGCTGGACCTTCACCAGTTGGAACAACTTCATCAGCATCACCTTCTGACTGGTTGTCTGAACCTCCACCAATGTTGTCAGCATCAGCTGGAACATCCACTCCAGCTGGTCCATCATTGCCTTCTTCTTCAAAAAGGCCAGTAGGGATTCCCCCTAGATTGTTGCTAGGTCCACTCAGGGAGATTGAGTGTAAGGTCTCAGCAAGGTCATTTGCATCACTGACCCTCTCAGGTTGCTGATGGGCACCTGAGGGAACTGGTTGTGAAGATGATCCATTCATAGGTCTAGTCGAACCAGTTGGTTGAGCATCGGAAGAATTCCTGCCCAACTGGTTGCTGACATCCTCGACCTCAGGAACATCTTCAGCCAGTTGGCGTAAGGTCCTGCGCACTAAGGTAGCTTCATCAAAAACAACATTGCATGTTATTTCCACAAGCTGGGTAGTCTTGTTAAATACTCTATAGCCCTTGTGAGAGGGATGTCCATATCCGACAAACACACCCTCATCAGCCTTAGGCGAGAAAGCATTTAACTTCGACTTCCCATTATTATGGATATAACATGGTGAACCGAATGCACGAAGATGAGCTATAGAAGGCTTACGACCAAAGTACACTTCGTAGGGAGTTTTCTGGAGTCTGTCGTTGATCCCGCTTCTATTCTGAGTGTAGCAGGCAGTCACCAACGCTTCTCCCCAGAAACTTTGTCCCAAGCCGGACTCAGCCAGCATGGACCGGACTGCTTCTTTCAGCGTCCTGTTCCTACGTTCTGCCAGTCCATTCTGCTGCGGTTGCCTTGGAGTAGATCTCTCATGCTTGATCCCGGCCTCCGCGCAAAAATCCATCAGCGGACCGTTGCAGAATTCAGTCCCATTGTCCGAACGAATTCGCTTTACCACAGCTTCTCTCTGTTTCTGAGCTTGGATGATCAACTCTGGAAGAATGATCTTCACCTCATCCTTGGTTCTGAGAAGCTTTACCCATGTATAGCGCGAGTAGTCATCGACTACCACCAGCGAATATCATCTTCCTCCAATGGTTTGCGGTGTTACTGGTCCAAACAGGTCCATGTGTAACAACTCGAGTACCTGACTGGTACTGGGGCAAACAGGTGACTGGCTCTTGAAGGACTTCTTGGTTTGCTTGCCTTGCTGGCATGCCTTGCAAATTCCTTCCTTCTTGAACCCGCCCTTAGGAAGACCATCTACAAGATCATGCTTGGTTAGATAGTTAATAGTTTTGAAATTCAAATGACTTAACCTTTTGTGCCACAGCCAGTTAGTCTCCATGGAGCTGGTGGCTACAAAGCATGTATCAGTCTTCCCGCTTTGCCAGTCAACGACATAAAGGCCTCCTTTCCTGACACCTCTCAGCTTGGTCTCACCAGAATCTTCATTCTTGATCTGGCACCCAGACTTGTCAAACACAATGGTATAACCATTGTCGCACAGCTGACTGATGCTCAGGAGGTTGTGCTTCAGGTTGGTAACAAGGGATACGTTGACAATACGCACATCATCTTTCTCTATGCATCCCTTGCTGATAACTCGGCCCTTGGAGTTATCACCAAAGATAACTGGAGGTCCTCTGACCTTGGTGAGCTCAGAAAACAGAAACTCCTCACCAGTCATATGAGCGGAGCAACCACTATCAATGATCCACTCGCTCGACCTCTGAAGCTGACTTGCATGACCTAGTTCCTGCAAGAAAAATGAGATCATTTAGGTCCCCGATCATCAGCGGGTCCTGCAGGGTTAGATCTCTGGATCATTCCTTTCGGAATCCAGACTTGTGTGATCTTCAGCTTGGTGTTACCCTTGCTGACATCACCTGTGGCCTTTCCCTTCCTTCTAAAATAATGCATGGTTTTGGAAGGTGTGGCTGTGTGTGTAGATCCTCTGGAGGTATTCTTCCTCCAAGAGTGTCGGAAATTTCTTTCCGACTGATCGTGTTGCCTTGGTGGTCTCTGAAATTGAGGGCCACGATGATTAGCCTTCCCAGCCCTTGAGAAAAGGTTTTGATTGGGCTCAGGCCTCCGATAGGTATTCCTCCTATCGGGAAATATCCTCCTCTCAGTATTCCGCTGAGATTTGGATCCCTTGTAAGTATGCTGGCAACTGGCATACTTGTAAGGTTGTGCGTGGAATCCCTTGACAGCTGGTGCTGGCTGTCGGATTCTACTGGCAGCTGACGCTGACTTCCTTGCTTTTGAATAATTCGGCTTAGTCTGCGTCCTGGGGTGTGCTGGCGTCCTGTCAGCAGAGGATCTTGCCAGTTGAGGATTTTGTCTTGATGACTCACCTATGTATCTGGACTTATGGTTCCTGTGCTGATCAGCCACATGGGACTGACTGGCATAACCAGCTGGTGCTGATGCATTTGCCAGTTGGCCCTTACCCTTACCAGTATTGATTTGTTCGGGCTGATTTATGCTCAAATCTTTTGTAAATCCCAACCCGGACTTATCAGAAGGCTTTCTCCAATGACTTAGAGCTGCCTCCAAGTCTTTCGAGCCTTTATTTAGAAAATTGATTTTGTTTTCTTGCTCCAGAACGAGATTGTGAAAGTTATCTCGTTCAGTTTTTGCAATTTGGAAATCTTGGAGCAATTCAGAATGAGCCTTTTTCAAACTTGATAGCTCTTCGCTGATGGACCTCGATTTTTCAATCTCACTGGTCAAAACAGTAATTTGACCTTTCAGCGAAGCATTTTCACCAGCCAAAACATTTTTTATTTCATAAAATTTTAAAAATTCATGCTGAAGAACATCTAAAGTGACGTCTTCTGAGTCGGAGCAATGCGACTCAGAATCGTCTATGATTTGTACTGGCATGATATGCAATTGAGGAACTGATTGTACCTCATTATCAGCAGCAAGTGCCAGTTCTTCCTCATTGTCAGCATTTTCATCAGCTAGCTCTTCTCCGAGAGCTGCCATAAATGCCAGGAGAGCTTCTTCTTCTGACTCTCCATCTGACTCAAGCTCCCCATCATCATGATCGGGTATGTCAGGCACCTCCGTCCTGGTCAGCATGGCTTTGGCAATAGCCTTGGAAGCACGCTCTTCAAAGAGCTTCTTCAGCCTTTCCCTCTCAGTTTTGTCCACCTGTGGACATTCAAACTTTAAGTGATCAGGGGATTGGCACTGAAAACAGGCACGAGGAGCTCTCTTGACAAATTTTCCGTCAGATGAGCTAGAAGAAACTCCCTGTTTTGACTTGGCTTTTTCCAGAAGGATAGCCAGTCTTTTCATCTGTTGCTCTAGTTCAGCGATAGAGCTCTCGCCGCCTTTGGAGTGAGATCCTGATGCGGACTGGATCTCCTTCGGCTGGTTGTGCTGTGCAGCGGGTCTCTCGGCATGGAAGGGCTTCTTGTGCTTCCAATTGAAGTCCTTTTTGACGAAGTACGCCTCGTCCTGAGCTTTAACGCTGGGGGATCCAACATTCCTGATGGCCTCGTTTTTATTCACCATCTGAATGTCCCATTCGTGTGCCTGCAACTGAGCAAAAACTTCTTTAGGAGTCATTTTAGATAAATCTTTCTCCTTGAGTGCGGTGGTTTTCACAAACCAATCCTCCTTTGGCATCTTGGACAGGATCTTGGTATTAAGATCTTCATTCGTGCACGTCCTGCCCAATGCCTTTAGCTCGCTGACAATGGCGTTGAATCTCGCCTCCATCTCCTTGATGGTTTCTCCAGTTAGCATCTGGAAGGATTCATACTTGTCAACTGCCACCTGCAATTTATTGCGTTTCATTTGGTCAGTTTCTTGACAAAGACCATTAATAAAGTCCCAAACTTCTTTGGCACTTTCAAACTGGAGGGCTTCCTCCATCAATGGTTCAGGGAGACAAGATAGGATCATGTCAAGAGCAACGGAATCCAGCTGATTCCTTCTCCTATCTTCAGCGTTCCACTCGTCTTGAGGCTTTGGAACCTCTGCGGCTGGCCGATCACCCAACGCATGTTGTGTCTTGGTAATCTCTATCGGCCCATTTTCCAGCACATCCTTCATCTCTGGATGGACACTCTTCAGCTGGATCAGCGACCGCTTGCGCCAGACCTCATGTTTCTCCGGATTGTAAGTCATCAGCTTCGGAACGTTCATCATGATGACCTGAGCTAGACAATCAGACAGACAAATAAGGTGCAAGGAAAATGGATCTCGGTCCTAAGCGACACAGAAACGAACGGTCTGTAAGAACCTGGCTCTGATACCACTTGTTGGTCCCGGTTTATCAGAGTTTATAACGTTACGCAGCGGAAATATTGAACTTATAAGTCTAACTTTCACTCTGTCCTGCTGGTTGCTTCAGCTGACTGGCTGACTGGCTGGTCAGCTGATAGCTCAACACTTAGAATATTTTAAGCCTAGTTTGCACAGTTATCAGTTTTCAGATATACACCAGCACTTGAGTGCTGGGTTTCAAATACAAATTTAAATACTGAAAGCAGATAAAGGCAAAGGATTTTTATAGTGGTTCGATCAACTGATCTACGTCCACTCTCCAGTCGACTCACTGGAAATTCACTATAAGAGCAATCAGGTACAAAGTTCCTACGATCTATCTCCAGCTGGTAAATGCCCCGTCTACCAGTCCACTGGATCAACCGCTCCCGGTCCTTGTCCTTCTTCAACTCTCGTCAGATGGATGGAGTGCGAGCACGTCACTTCAACCTCCTCCTCTGACTGGTTGGGTGTTGAGTTCTCCCAAGAACGTAAATCCTCTACGGCAAACTGCCCGTAATAACTCAAGAGCTGGCTGGCTCTAGAGCTGCTATGTTCTTCCTCAGAAAGAGAAAGAACACCAAGTGAGGTCTAAACTTACAAGCAGGAAGCTTGAAGTCTCGTGTTTGAAAGATATCAACACACGGAAAAGCTTTAAAGAAAGCCTCGAAAGATGCTTGCTTGCTTGCAATGAATGTTCGTTCTTTCGGTAGTTGGAGAGTATTGAATGTTCAGGATGCAAGCGTGTAAGCCAGCGTGCAAGCGTGGAAGCCTGGAAGCGTCTTAAATGTTGGTAGCTCCGACCTATTTATAGACGCAGGATCCCATTCAAATTTCTAGCCGTTTGGACACATCCAGAATGGGTCTCTGTCCTCGGATGTACTTCAGACGGCGGCAGGTAGGAATTTCAGGAAAATGCCATACCTGTGTCTGCTTTTTCTGACACAGACCTCTTTGTGTCAGAACGGCATTATTTCGTCAGTACGAGGAATCACAACTGGTGTCTTGAACTGATAGACTTTAAGGTATCCTCCCTTAAAGTCATACTTTGTCAGTATATTCCTCAGACGAATCTTCTTTTTGTCTCTAAGACTCTGGGAGAGCGAATCTTGAATTCTGCTGGTAACATCCGACTGGTAGAACATACTGGTGATCTTGTGCTGGCAGTCTCTGCTGGTGACTTAGCGCTTGCACAATCTTAGTCTACCAATTTGTCTGGATGTTAACTCTTGGAATCTCCCATGACTGGTGGCTTCACCGCTGGTGAATAGTGTCAGCCAGAACACGTATTCTGCTGGTAGGATTTGTCAGCCTCCTGCTGGTGAAATCCTTCCAACTGGTGAACAGTAGCCAGTCATTAGCTCTTGACTCCATGCTGATGAACAGTGTCAGCATGGGTCTGTCAGTCGTCTGCTGGTGAAATCCTTCACCAGGTAAGAGATTCTCATGCTGATGAACAGTGTCAGCATGAGTCTTGATCAGCTACGACTTACAACTCAAAAGACCTAAACAGGACTTTACATTTTGAGAACTAGAGCTATCTAGAGACAAACTGACGCTGGTTGGACTTAGGATTTGATCCACCAAAACACTTAAACACCAAATCAAAGATCTAAGCTATCAACTGGGGAAGGGAAACTTAGATAATTTTCCCAACAACCTATAAATAACAGGAATAACAAAGACATAAAAACCTTTTCATCTCTGAATCTTCGACACATTTTACTCTTGCCTCTCTGCTGAAATTAAAGATCAAGCATTAAACGCTCTCAAGCGAAAAGGCTTTAACACCGTGGTTCATTTATTGAACACGAGGCATTTATTGCTTAAAGAATCCTTCGAGATTCATTGTGTGACCTAGGGTACACGAGGATTAAGTATGTTGACTTAATCTACTAACTTGGTGTTCTTACTTTAAGAGTAAGGACACAGCAGCCTGATCTTGCAAAGGAATAGAAGGTTATTACGGGCAACTGCCAACCAGTGTACGTTCTGGGAAGAACTCAACCATCCACTCTACCGGAGAAGGAAAAGGGAGGTTTGTCCTCAGTCCATCTTCGACGACGGCCAGTTCACAAAGAAGACGCAGAGCCTTCGACGAATTGAAGAATGAGTGAAGTACAACCACTTGGGCGAGTGATCCATTGTGCTGTGGATGGAAGTTTCTACAGCAACTGGCTATAGATCGTGGGGACTTTGTCTTCATAAGTTAGTTAATATCTGGATCAGATATCCGAAGAGTGGACGTAGGACTTAAGGCTCCGAACCACTATAAATATCATGTGTCGTTTACAGTTTTATTTACTTTGCGCATCTTACAGTTTTCAATTATATCTTGAAACCTTCAACACTTGTCTTGAAGTGTTGAAGTGTATAACTGTTAACTGCTTATAACTGTAAAACTGTTAATCTAAACTGTTGACTAAGACAAACTGCGATTCTTAAAACTGTCACATAAAAACTGAGTGATAAGAAACTGAACTGCTCAACAATTAGAGTGTATTTAACTAGTTTAATACTTCCGCTGCACATTATACGTACTCTGATCTGGGACCAACAGACTCGGGCATCATTTTAAAACCAAATTTTGCACAAGAAATAGGAAAGAAAAAAGACAAGAAGCTTTAGATAACACCCACAAGAAAGATACCGCACAGCTGGATTAGGTTAGGCAAGAAAAACAGACACGGAGATGCACATAACACATAGAAACATGGAAAAGAAAGAAGATATATAAGCAAGAAAGTTAGCCACTAAAGCGGTGACCACAACAAGAATTTAACAGAAAAAAAAAACTCACAGAGAAGATAGCAGAGAGATAGCACAAACAAAAGACTTAGCCTATCATGCAAGGGGGATAGATAAACTAATTCTGCCTAACCAAGCTACAAGGCCAGCGCTCAGTCCAGACAACACGCAGGCACATGTAGGAAAAAAAGAAACACACAGTTTTGGTACATTCGACACAAAAATACAAACAGAACAACGGAAGCACAAGAAGTAAAACATGTACACCTTGATAGGGTGAAATAAAGGGGAATAGGGATAGTGACCAGAAAACTCGGGAGAGGGGTTAGGGACAGGGCATTTCGGTGAAACACATAGGACATGTAGGCACGTTGAAATTAGAAAAGCTCCAATCCTATATTGGCACCATTCGGCCGTTTCTGCTGAAATTGAAGAAGGAAGAGGTTTAAGGAGTTATACCAGTGTGGCAGCCCTGGGTGAGGGCACTGCCGACCTACCTCACGCACCCTGGGGTGCCGACAATGCGGACCCTTCACCAGCAAGACACGCGGGGGCAGTGGAACCTGGCTTGTTATGCCACTGTTGAGTTTAGCTATCACTACCGGCATTACACGTCTCTGATTACCACCAAATCCCGAGGTACTCTCTAATCGAGAGCCCTTTCCACCAAAGAAGAAGCGCAGCACCGATCGACCAGCTTCTTGAAGCTCTTGGCTCCAGATGACCCGCAACAGCAGATGTTTAATGTCGATGACGGTCTGCGGGTGTGCAAAGTCTTCTCAGCCTACTCTGATAGGACGATTGGCTGAGAACTCACCTGAGGACAACCCTGCCATACACTCAAGCCACCAGACGAAGATTGTGGCTGCCAGCCCTAGAGGATCTACCCACCCACAGATAGCACTCACTCTGACGAAGAGAGATGCACTCAGATAGGGAAGATCTCATCGGAATACTCACCGGAACACTCACAGGTTTAGAGAGAAGGCAAAGCAATTTTAAGAGAAAGAGAGAGAGGAATGTGGCGCACAAGGGTTCAAGATTAGAGTATGATCGATTAGAGTTTGGGGTTAGGAATATATACACGGGCTGAGATAAACCAAATCAATTGGGCAGGTGTAACTAACCCAAAATTGAAATAATACAACCCACAAACCAGTCCACATTGCTTACCCCAAAAAGTATAGGCTCGGTAGATATTAAACCCAAAGGGCTTACCTCCAACAAGCTCAAAAAGTTTGAACCTTTGCGGTTTTAAGTTAATTCTTTGTGAACCAACTTGTTGCTTTTCTCCTATTTGGTATTTGTGTGTCGGTATACAGGTTGGAAGCGTTGGCAATGATGAGATCCTATAGTCATATTTTTTCCCAAATTCACAGTTCCTCACCAATGGGCTAAAAGTGGAGAATGTTGGGCAAAATATCAAGCATATGCTATGCATAAGGGAAACACAACAACCACCAAAAATATACACAGTAAATCAACTCAAGAAAAATTAGAAACAACGCACAAAGAATGTAGCAACCTCCACGAACATTTAAACAGTCCAGATTTGGACCTTTAATCTTAAGTTAAACAATTCAGATCTTGGCCATCTTCCCCACCGCCACACACTAATGAAAATTGTTCTTCTCCATCATTATTGTCTTGTGGTTCTTCGCCACTATTCTCTGCATTTCGATCAAATTCGTCCATTATTCTCAGGCGTTCGTAAAATTCTTAGCTCATTTCTTTTTCAAATAAAATATCATAATCTGGGTTCATTTCTTTTTTAATCTTGAGGGGAAAATTATGATAAAATAATTTTAATCATAAAATCACTTAAATTATTTCATTTCTTTTCAAAATAATAATTAAATAAAGATAAGTGAAATTAATAAATTATTAATGATTATGTATTACTTTTTCATTTTTAATAACAAAACATGGCAAAAAAAAAAAAGAGACCATTTAAGTGAGGCAGAGAAAATAGTTAAAACTACCAACTATAAAATTATTATTATAACACCCTTCAATTAATTTAAAGTAGTAACTGAAATTTAAAAATTAAAATATTCAATCAACAAATAAAACAATTAAGATTCGATAATCAAAGAACTCAAATTTAATCTCGTTTAATTTCTTTAAGGTTGTTAAGATATAATTACATTCTTGTATGTGTGTGAATTGTAATGTTTTTCACAATGTGAAAAGTATCCAATAATATCAAATCGACGCTAAATTTGCCGATGCACACTAAATTAAACATCTATTGTTTTCTCATTTCTGGTGGTAATGCGGTCTCATGACTTTAAGATTTAGATTTTGTTTTCTAAGGTGGAATAATTTCTTCAGTACATTTAATTTTTTTTTTTCTTTTATTCATCTTAAACCTCTTCGTACCCTTTTCTTTTTTATTTACAGTCCAATTTTCTTCTTTTGACGTGCTTGTACTTATAAAAAAACTGGATCACCACAATATTAAAGTCAAAAATCTTTTGGTGTAATAAAAAACACAAGATGATTTTCGTATCATGTTCATATCGAATCGTATTATCCAATAATATATCGTGTTCATATTATTTACTGTATTTTTTTAAAAATATTCTCGTGTTCGTGTTGTGTTAATATCATATTATATTGGATTGGGTTATCAAATTTTCACCAGGTAAATATTGTATTTGTGTTCGTTATCCATCGCGTCATGTTTTTTTCTTTTTCCTAATTGTTCAATTTCTGAATCATAAAGGGCATAGGAAGTAAAGCCCCAATTGTACTACCTGAATGCAAACCAAGTAATTAGTTAATTGTCAATTCCGTCCACAAAATGGCAATAAATACAAATTAAAGGGTTAATTGCAATTTAATTCCCAACGTTTGCTCATTTTTGTAAAAATAACCTAACATTTACATAATTGCAAATTAATTCCTAACGTTTGTCTATTTTTGCAATTTAATTCCTAACATTCCAAAACATGCAATTCAATTCCTATCCTTACTCCATTTTCGCAATTTAATTCCCAACATCACAAATTTACATTTTAATTCCTAGAATTTATAAAATTACATTTTTAAATACTAAAAACTATCTATTTTTTTAATTTTAATTAAAAAATAACCAAGCACCTTACATATATTCCTAATATATTTTCTTAATTTCTTGAAAAAATTATTAGTTCTTAAAATTTGTTCAATTTTAAAATTTAATTTCTAATTAATATTTATTTTTTATAATTCAACTCATAAATATTAAAAATCTAAATATAAAATTATTAATATTAGTTTTTTTAAGAAAAACGTGCATCCATTATTTTTCTTAAATAGATTAATGTAGGAATTAAATTAAAAAAATTGAAACATTAACTTATAATGTAATTTTATATAAAAACGAACAGACTTTATGAAATTTTTTTTTCTTCAAAAAATAAAAATAAAAATTAGGAGTTAAAATATAATTTTATAAATGTTAGATTATTTTTTAATTAAATTGCAAAATGGATAAACTTTAGTAGATAAAATATAATTTAATATAAATTAGGGAATAAAACACAACTTTTAAAATATGGGGAATTAAAATGCATACCTTATATATGTTGGGCGTTAAATTGCTAAAATAAACAAATGTTAGGAATTAAATTGCTTGTTTGGAACGTTAGGAATTAAATTGCAAAAATAGACAAACGTTAGGAATTAAACTGCAATTATGTAAACATTGGGTTATTTTTGCAAAAATGAGCAAACGTTGGGAATTAAATTGCAATTAACCCCAAATTAAACAATCCAAATTCTATTAACCTTAAAAAAATCCAAATGACAAACATAATGATCTCAAACACAAACAATTCATCAAATATTACATTTTTTGGCACATTAATTTTTCAGAAGAATGTTATTGATCAAGAACTCCAAATTGTTGTAGGAAGAGCCACCAGTCTTAGCTGCAGCATGTGCCTTGTCTTTCCACTCCAAGGCTTTCTTCCTCATCTCCTTCCCCTTCTCTCCCTCCATCAATACCTTCACCAGCTCCGCCACTTTCTCCCTCCTCACCTCGCCCTCAATCTCCAACCCCATCCCCCAATCCCTGCACACATACCGGCAATTCGTCTGCTGCTCCGCGAAGAACGGCCAGCAGATCATCGGAACACCTTCCGATATCCCTTCGAGAGTGGAGTTCCATCCACAGTGCGTCAGAAACCCTCCTACCGCGGGGTGTGCCAGCACCCGCTCTTGCGAGCACCACCCCACCATCTTCGCCCGCCCTTTCACCTCTTCTATGTACTCCTCCGGCAACACCGCCGACTCCCCGCTGACGAGGTCCGGCCGAATGATCCAGAGGAAGTAGTGGTCGCTGTTGGCCAGCCCCCAGGCGAACTCCAGCAGCTGCTCAGGCGACAGCACCGTTATGCTCCCGAAATTCACGTAGAGCACGGAGTTGGGAGCTCGGTCGTTCAGCCATGCAATGGATGCATCGTCTTCCTTCCACAAGCTTGACCCGATCGAGCGGAGCTCCGGGCTCTTCACCTCGTGCTCCAGCAGCTGCAGCGGCCCTATGGTCGCGACGTGGTCGAATCTCTCCCGGATGGCCTCCAAAACGTCTCGCTCCAAATCGTCGTACGTGTTGATTATCACGGCCTTGGCCCTCGAGGCGTTCTTCGTCTGCAGAATGTTGTAGTTAACCATGATGTCGTCGGGATCCGTGGTGCGAATGAAGCTTGGGAAATCTCGTAGTCTTATGTGTTGCATCCCCGGCACCCAGTCCAACTCTGTCTCGAGATATCCGTCAGTTATCTGGCTCACGTCTGATGAAAACATAAAATAAAAGTTAGATTCCGATGCACATGTAAGTTAGGAGACTCTAGCATTCCTAACTGATTTTTTTGGAGCATTTCTGCCAATTTAATACTCCCTAAGTTCAGACTTTATCTAAGAGAAAAGCACTTTATCTAAATTACCAAAATCTCACAGGTTTGAGCTTACCTATTCCGAATATGTGAAATTAAATAAATATATTTTTATTTTATTTTTTTAAAAAAAAGCGAGATTTGAGCAACTGTCCAAAATCCAAGAACAGCTAGCGAAACATACCCGCAAGAGGAAACAGCCTGCGTTCGACAAGCTGCGCGTAGTTGCAGTAAGCCATGAAGCCGCAAGCGCTGGTAGTAAAAAAGACAATCTCCGGAATGGAGAGCTGCTGGGCGGCGTCGAGAGTAAAGCACATGACACCGTCGGAGACGATGCAGGTGACGTCGGGACTATCCGGCGACTCGTTAAGGCTGTTGATGAGGTTGAGGAACGGCGGCAGACCATTCCTCTGGAGTGAGTTACAGAGCTGAGGTATGTCTTGCGTTGCGTCCTTGTCAGAAGGTGGAAGGCCGTCGGGGATTGTCCTGAACTGGAAACCTTCGACGCCGGCCACCGACTCCGGCCCTCGGGCCCGAACGAGGCGGTTGTGGTTGAACTCAGTGTTGACGAAGGTGATGAAGAAGCCCCTTGAGTGCAAGAGCTTGGCTAACCGCAACACCGGGGCTATGTGGCCCTGCGCTGGATATGGGATGCACACAGCGTGAGGCTTCATTTTTTTTTTAATGGGTGTTGAATTAACCAATGACTAACATTTATAGGGTTCAGTGTTATAAAATTCTTATTATTTTTAATCATACACCTACTTCGATGCTCACCAACCCACACATATTTCTTATTTATTATAATTATAATTTGTTATACAAGTTTTTTACGGCAGTGCATCTTGATCTAACTTTATAATTACTTTGATTATAATAATACAATCTCTAAACGTAAACTCTACCATAATGTTTATTATTATTATTGTTTAAGAAAAATGTAAATATATTCCAAAGTATTCTCAATTATGAAATTTTGTCGTATTTTTAACTTCTTAGAGAAGTATGTTCCAATGTTTAATTATTTTAGGTAAAAATGTTAACAATATTAATTTCATGCTTAAGTCATCAGTTAAATGTTATTTGTCAAACACTTTGGTACTTAGTCATTAGTTAAATGCCATGTATTAATGATGTAGCTTTATTTATTTATTGTTAAATATATAATTTTATAAAACAATGTCATTTTAATTAAAATCATGTCATTGAAGTTACAGGTATTATTAAATAATATATAAAAAATAAACAAATAAAGCTACATCACTAATACATGACATTTAATTGAGGACTCAACATGAAACTATTTGACATATGTCATTTAACTGATAAAATAGCACGAAATTAACATTATTACTTAAAGAGGATATTTTACCTAAGATAATCAAGTATTTGGACATATTTCCCTAGAAAATTAAAAGTAGGATAAAGTTTCTTATCTAATTATTATATTGCAAATTTGTTTAGATTTTAAAAAACTAAGTATAATAGAATAATTAAAATTAATATTAAACTAGCTTTGCACCCGCACATTGTGTGAATAAAATAAATAATATCTTATATTATAATATAATTAACAATGTTATATTTTTAAGTATAATTTTTAAAAACTTCATTTGTTCATAAAATGAAATTACTCTTATTATTTAAATATTTAAACACAACAAATAAAACAAAAGATAGAAATATAATATTTTAAAGAAAAAGTAATAAAAATAATTTTATTGAGATTTATTATTATTTTTTATTGAGGAAAGTTGACAAAAGAATTTAGTATGTTAGTCGAAATTATGTTAGTGAAAAAAAGTTTAATACTTTTTAAAATAATTATTCGAAAAAAATAAATAGATTTTTTGCGGGAACGATTACACTATTCTATTTTAATACTCCCTCTGTCCCGCCAGATTAGTCCACATTTCCATTTTCGTCTGTCCCACCAAATTAGTCCACTTTCCTAAAATGGAAAAAAATCTTCTCACATCAATAAAATATTAATTCCACTACACTCACAATCATTGGTTTCTGTGCCAAAAACAAACTGGACTAATCTAATGGGACGGAGGGAGTATATTGATAGATTTACAGTTTTTAAAGATTTTATTTGCTCGATAGTTTTCTTTGTAGTTTTCTTTAAGGCAAATATGTGTAGTTTTTTTTTAATGAGCTTGACTTGAATACAATTCTTTGGATCAGTATTTGAATTTTATTAATTTGTTTATTCAAATGTTTATATTTTTTTAGTTGGCTGAATTATAAATATTACGCAATTATTTGTCAGCATGTTTAGAAGAAATTTTTTTTAATGAGTTTACAGTCTACTTTTATTATAATAAAATTTATATAGCCATATAATATTTTTGGGTTGTACGAAAATTTTCTTTGTGTAATAGACAATTTTCCACGTTTAGAATTCTTTGAAATAATTTTGACTTGTAATTCTTTGAGCACATATTTGAGTTTTATTATTTATTCAAATGTTCGCATCTCCTTTAAGAAAAATTGGGCCAAATTATAAATTTTGACCAGTTTTTTGTCTACGTGTTTAAAAAAAAATTATGAACGGAGTTTTTTTTGTCCTAACAGAAATGCAACTCAAGAAGCTATTCAGTTTACCACTTCACTTAACCATTGTTTTATGCAGTTTCTAATGGATTTTAATTGCAAGTTAATAGATTTTTTTAAGTCAAGGTTAAAAATTAGAGATGATAACAACTATGAATGATTATTAGTTTTAAACTATTATTGATTTATAATATTTAATATTGCTGATTTTATAATGATTAGTTTTATTAGAGATTGAGTAGCGGTAATTTTTCAATACATATTTATATTTTAATTCATTTATGTATGAGAAAAAAAATTGTAGAGATAATCTTTGTGTAAAAATTAAAATTTTTAATATACATTTGTTGATAGTAGGATTTGAACCCAGATAATTTGGACCAAAAACTTATATTTGACACCTCAAACCAATTCAACTATATTTATTTTCAATATAATTGATAATAATAATATTTTTAATATACATATGAATATTTTTTTATAATTTTGGCGGGAACAGTTATTTCTACACTTCTTTGCTTTAGTATATATATAGATAAGTTTTTTTTTTCCAAAACTGCATGCTATTTCGTTTTTAAAGTCATGCTATGGTGATCTCAATGTAATATATTTTATATGGTCGAATTAACATAATGTATCCTCAGTTTTTGTGTTTCAATGTGAAAGCACTTACTTGGATGATCGTATGCTAAAATGTTAGAACATACTCCCTCCGTCCCATGCCAATTGGCATGTTTCTTTTTGGCACGGAAATTAAGAGTTGTGAGTGTAGAATGAGTTAGTGGGTGTTGGGACCAGATCGGATCCGGCCCATTTAGAATTTCGGTAAAGGGCTGATGATGAATCTGGCCCAGGACAACCGAACCATACTAGCTCACGATAACTAAAGCTCGGGTCGAACCGCAACCTAACAAGAGGGAGAAGAAGCTCGCTGAGGCCAGGGATAGTTCGACTAACCCAAAAAGCAGTCCGAATACCAGAAAGGGAGTTCGAAGTACCAGTATCAACCCTCCAAGCCAAACCGCGACCGACCTCAAAAAGAGAGAGCTCGCCAACGGCTAATAAGCGATACTTGCGGAAGACTCAAACTACCTGACGGGTGAGCCACCCCGATTATCCAGGAGATGCCCCCTAACCACTAAGCGAAGACCTCGGAAACCCTAGGAAAGCCCTGCCTCTATAAAAACCTCCTCCCAAATAAGAGAAAAAACATCTATCCTACGGTGGACAAATCAACGATTCTACTCCATTTTTTTCTAAGCTAGCTTTTAAGTGTTTTGCTTCTAGCATATTGTTACGTTGTACTTTTATTTTAAACACCATTCTATGCATATCTCTGTTCTCAGTTCTCGGGGCTCCAATATCTGAATAATTGAACACGCAACAATTTAGCGCCCACCGTGGGGCCTCGAGAACGAATTCTGACTTTTCTTTGCAGGAATGGCAGACGATCCAGGAAAGACACGCGCTATCGACGACCAGAAAGATGCTCCGACAGAAGGCCGCGCCAAAGAAGCCAACCCCGGAGTATTACGAGGAACTCCGACAGAGGCCGGACGAGGTCGGGTCGCTGCGACCAACAAAGGGACCCCCCGTCCACCAAACACGGGGGGAATAGTGACTGATCTGATGAGAGCATTTAACGCCACTCCTCTCGGAGAACTGACTTTTCCGCCGCCACTGCCGAACATCTTGGGAGACCCCCACGTTGCGAGATTGGTAACACAGGTATAGGGCGCGAGAGATGTTGGGAAATCTGTCTAAGGTTTCCTCCCCCAGTAGCTTACTTGTTTAGATTATAGTTTTGGTGGATCAAATCCTAAGTCCTACCAGCGTCAGTTGTCTCTACATAGCTCTAGTCTTAAATGTAAAGTCCTGTTTAGGTCTTTGAGTTGTAAGTCGCAGCTGATCATGACTCATGCTGACACTGTTCACCAGTATGAGAAACGCTCACCACTGGCTACTGTTCACCAGTTGGGAAAAGGTTCATCAGCAGGCGGCTGACGAAAACTCGTGCTGATACTGTTCACCAGCATGAGAAGAGCTTATGACTGGGGACTGTTCACCAGTTGGGAAGGGTTTCATCAGCAGGCGGCTGACAAACCTTACCAGGAGAATGCGTGTTCCTTCTTACACTATTCACCAGCGGTGATTTCACCAGTCATGGGAGATTCCGAAAAGAGTTAACATCCAGAGATTTGGTAGACTTAGATGATGCCAGGGCAAGTCACCAGCAGAGACTGCCAGCACAAGATCACCAGTATGATCTACCAGTCAGATGTTACCAGCAGAATTCCAGATTCTATCTCCCCGCGTAGTAGAGACAAAAAGAAGATTCTCTGAGGAATCGACTGACAAAGTATGACTTTAAGGAAGGATAACTTAAAGTCTATCAGTCACAAGACGCCAGTCTTATTCCTCGGACTGACAGAGAGAGCCGTTCTGACACAAAGAGATCTGTGTCAGATAAAGTGGTCTTAGGTATGGCTCTTTTCCGGAAAAGCATACCTACCGCCGTCAGAAGGACATCCGAGGTCTGACACCTTTCCGGATGCGTCCAAACGGCTAGAAAGTTTGAATCGATTCCTGCGGCTATAAATACGTCGCAACCACCAACATTCAAACATTAGATTCCACGAGTTAAAGATTCCAAGCTTCCACTTATCTGCTCAACCACCGAAAGAACTGAAATTATTGCAAATCGCATAAAGTACTTTCGAGGCTTTTCATAAAGCTTTCCGTGTGTTGATTTATCAAACACGAGACTTCAAGCTTTAAGCTTGTAAGTTAAAGATCTCATTTGGTGTTCTTTCGCCTTCGAGAGAGTTCACAGCAGCTCCTGTGCTTACCAGCACTTGAGTTATTACGGGCATTCTGCCGTAGAGACTGTTACGTTCTTGGGAGAACTAAAACACCTAGCTAGCTGTGGAGGTTGAAGTGACGTGCTCGCACTCCATTAGCTGTGAAGAGTTGAAGAAGGATCCAGGACCGGGAGCGGTTGATCTAGTGAACTGGTGGACGAGGCATTCACCAGCTAGAGATAGATCGTAGGAGACCTGTACCTGATTACTCTTAGTGGAATTTCCAGTGCTTCGACTGGAGAGTGGACGTAGATCGATTGATCGAACCACTATAAAATCCTTGTGTTATTTATCAGCTTTCTGTCTTTCATTCATATTTTAAACCCAGCACTCAAGTGCTGGAGTATATCCTGAAACTGATATATAACTGTGCAAACAAGGCTAATATTCTAAGTTTTGAATCACCAGCTGACAGGTCTCAGTTGTCAGCTGTGTACTGAGTAACCAGCACCAGCTGACCAGTTGCCAGTTGTCAGCTGTGTGTAAGTAGCGTGCAAGAAAACGTTTAATATTATTTCCGCTGCGTAACATTTTATACTCTGAAAAACCGGGACCAACAAGAGAGATGATCGAGACGATGGGGGCCAGAATGGAGGATATGGCGAGGAAGTACGAACTCCTCGAAAGGGAGAACCGGCGACTACAGCTTCAGGCAAGCAACGCGCATCCCATTGTTGAGGAGCCTAGAAGCACGGGGAGAGACATCCGGGATACTGTGAGAAATCTGGAGGACGACTTCAATAGAACCGAAAAGACAGACGATCGGAGAACACCAGGAGATCCACCCATGCGCACGGATCCGGTCGTTCAGCCGAACCAACCTGAGGTCCGGGCAATCCAACAGATCGAACAGAGGTTCGAGCAAAGGTTCAGGTACTTCGAGTCGTTGCTCACCAAGGTACTCGGACTACCCCCGCCAAAAAAGACCATACCTCGCGAGAGCTATGCGGAATCCCCATTCGCTCCAGAGATTGCAGGGGCAGAGCTACCGCCCAGGTTCTCCCCACCGAGCTTCATCCTCTACGATGGAACTTCAGATCCAGAAAACCACATTGCCATTTATCGGCAGAAGATGTTGGCACTGGCAATTCTAGGTGCCCAGATGGAGGCCTGCATGTGCAAAAGTTTTGGCTCGAGCCTGACGGGGCCCGCTCTCCAATAGTTTATCAACCTGCCCCCAAGCTCAATCTCAACGTTTGCAGAGCTGCATCAGCTGTTCCTCCGACAGTATTCGAGTAGCAGGCACCTCGACAAACACCCGGACGACCTCTATGCAGTGATCCAGAAACCGGGCGAGCCCTTGAGAGCGTACCTGTCTCGCTTCAACAAAGAAATGGTAGCGGTGCCGAACTATCCAAATAGCACCGCCGTGCGAGCATTTACTAAGGGTCTTGACGTAGATTCCGACTTATATCGCGAGCTATCCATCTATCCCTGCCAGACGATGGATGATGCCTTGAACAGAGCCTGGGCACTTATCAAATGGGAAGAGGATGAGCCCTACCGTCAGCACACCGTGATAGTGGAAAACCCAACGTACGCGATGAGAATCGACGCGAGCAAAGGGACAAGCGTCCGCCAAGGTCACATCCTTACCATAAGCCGCCACAAGTTAACAACCTCGGTCCGTACGTCCCAGAGTACACGCTATCAATCGAGCCAGCGGACCTCGTTCGGAACGTGCTTCGGAGGATACCGGAGAAAGTAAGGTGGCCGCAAAAGATGAAGGCCGATCCGGCTTCACGGGACGTCCAGAAGTTCTGTGAATTCCACAATGATCATGGTCATACCACCGCAGATTGCCGAGCCCTACGCCTGGAAGTGGTTGAGCTATTAAAAAAAGGGCTCCTATCTGAATACTTGTCGGATCGCGGGAAAAGGACGTGGACCCAAGAGAAGCGAGTCGATGGGTCAGGACCATCCAAGGCAGATAAACCCAGATCCCCGCAGCCAGTCCGCACTATCAATTGCATCACTGGAGGGTCAGAGATTAGCGGCATCACCAGATCTGCCGCCAAGAAAGCCAGGCGATTAACCCGAGAGGAGACTGCGGCCCCGCGTAGAAACTCAGATCACTGTCCAATCGAGTTTACCAGCGAGGAAGCACCGGGGCTGAGCCATCCTCACGACGACGTGCTAGTAATCTCTTTGCTAATCTCAAACTGCTTAGTAAAAAGGATCTTGGTCGATAACGGGAGCTCGGTGAACATACTGTTCCTGCATGCGTTGAAGGAGATGAAGATCCCCGAAGGGAAGATAGTCCGATCACAGACCCCCTTAATTGGCTTCAACGGTGGTGTCCAGATGACGATTGGAACCGTAACGTTACCTACGTACTGCGGAGGAGCACATCATGACGTGTCCTTCATGGTCATTGATGCCCCCAGTGCCTACAACGCCCTATTGGGACGGCCCTGGCTGCATCAGCTGAAGGCGGTGCCCTCGACGTTCCACCAAGTGGTCAAGTTCCCGACCCCTGGGGGAGTTTGCACGATCCGGGGCGAACAGAACGCAGCCAAGGAGTGCTACTATGCAAGCTTCAAGGCTGTGTGCGTTCAACAGAACTTCGCTAGAAACGAACCGCTACCCCCGGTGGGAGAATCTGAAGAGACCGAGGAGGTCGGACTTGACCCGGCCGATCCAGAGAAGAAAACAAACATCGGCGCCGGATTCGACCCCGAAGTCCGAGCACAGTTGATCGAGTTTCTCAGCTCAGAGAGAACCACTTTCGCATGGTGCCACAAAGATATGGTGGGAATCGACCTAGAAATAATGACGCACCAATTACAGGTCGATCCTAATCATAGACCCGTACAACAAAGAAGAAGGAAATTCCCAGCCGAGAAGAACGACGCAGTTAATGAAGAAATACAGAAGTTACTAGACATTGGATCCGTAAGGGAAGTAAAATACCCGACGTGGCTCACTAACGTTGTGGTAGTAAAGAAGAAGAACGGAAATAATAGAGTTTGTGTGGATTACACGGACCTCAACAAGGCGTGCCCTAAAGATCCAAACCCGCTACCGCATATCGACTGCATCGTTGATGCAACCGCAGGGCACGAACTACTAAGTTTCATGGATGCATTTTTGGGGTATAATCAAATCCTGATGCACCCCGAAGACCAAGAAAAAACTGCCTTCATGACGAACGAAGGGATCTACTGTTATAAGGTGATGCCGTTCGGACTTAAAAACGCAGGGTCGACATATCAGAGGCTCGTGAACAAAATGTTCGAACCACTTATAGGGAAGACAATGGAGGTGTACATTGATGACATGTTGGTAAAATCGAAGGAATCCAAAGATCACGTGCATCATCTACGACAGGCTTTCGAAGTGCTGAATAAGTATCGAATGAAGCTAAATCCACCAAAGTGCACCTTCGGAGTAGCATCTGGAAAATTCCTAGGCCACATAGTGACTCACCGAGGAATCGAGGCTGATCCCTCGCAAATAAGGGCCGTAAAGGGGATCGTACATCCGCGAAGCCCGAAAGAGGTTCAAAAGCTCACGGGCAGATTAGCAGCCCTCAGCCGCTTCATCTCAAGATATTCCGACCGAACGCACGAGTTCTTTCAAGTGCTTCGAAAAGGAAAAAAATTCGAGTGGACAGACGAGTGCGCAAGAGCACTTGAGCGCTTAAAAGATTATCTAACCAGCCCGCCACTCCTGTCTAAGCCCGAGAAAGCAGAAACCCTACTACTCTACCTGTCGGTATCCGAGCACGCACTTGGAGCAGCGCTAGTCAAGGAAGTAAATGGGAAGCAATATCCCGTGCACTATGCGAGCAAGCCAATGCTCGATGCAGAGACAAGATACACGGCACTAGAGAAACTAGCATTAGCATTAGTCACGGCATCGAGGAAACTACGACCTTACTTCGAATCGCATCCCATCAAAGTGGTGACCTCCTATCCATTGCGAACTGTCTTTTCAAAGCCGAGCTTGTCTGGTCGACTACTAAAGTGGGCAGTGGAAATCGGAGGCTACGGCCTCGAATTCGAGCCGCGCACCACAATCAAGTCGCAAGTATTGGCAGATTTTGTAGCTGAGTTCACGGCAGGGCTACAATTAGATGCGGAAAAAGAGGTCACGAGCTTGGAAGTCGGCGAAACAGCTAAAGAGCCATGGATTCTCCAAGTAGACGGATTAAGCAATATGCACGGCAACGGAGCCGGCATCAGACTACATAGTCCATGGGGGGAATTATTTGAAAGAGCTATCCTCCTGAACTTCGAGGCAACAAACAACGAAGCGGAATATGAAGCATTAGTTCGTGGAATGCAGCTCGCAAAGGAACTAGGGGCTCGCCGCCTACAAGTGCACGGAGATTCGCAATTAGTGATAATGCAAATGGAGGACCACTTCCAAGTCAAGGAGCCACGACTCCAGAAATATTGCACCCTCGCACGAGAAATACGGAATGAATTCGATGAATGCGAAGTAAAACACATTGCGCAAGAAGAAAACGCAGAGGCCGATGCACTAGCGAACTTAGCCTCTACTAAAGTAAGCAAGCAGGGCAAGCCAATCATCATAACCTGGGCCGAGGAGCCAGCCACGCACAGGGCCACAGAAATCATGGACATAGCTCTTGGCAACTCATGGATCGAACCAATACGGAAATATCATGCAGACGGAATCCTGCCCGAAGACAGAGCTGAAGCAATGCGCCTCACCAGAGCAGCGGCCAAATATACAATCCATAACGAAAACTTATATCGGCGATCTGTTGAAGGACCGTTTCTCAAATGCCTTGACCCTACCGCGGGGCAGGTCATTCTAATGGAAATACATGAAGGAGACTGCGGAAGCCACCAAGGGGCTCGATCGCTGGCGCACAAAGTCATATCGGCAGGATTCTACTGGCGAACACTACGAAAAGACGCAAAAAGTTACGTACGCAGCTGCAATGCGTGTCAAAAAATTGAAGTGACTAATCAAAGCCATACAGAACCACTCCACGCCACAATCGCGGCCTGGCCCTTCATGGCTTGGGGGATGGACATAGTAGGAAAGCTTCCGAAAGGAGCCGGGCAGAAAGAATATATACTGGTAGCAACCGACTACTTCACAAAGTGGGTCGAAGCAGAGGCTTTCGCTAACGTAAGAGAGCAAGAAGTAATCAAATTCCTATGGACCCACATCCTATGCAGATTCGGGATACCAAAAGAAATCAAAACAGACAACGGAACTCAGTTCACGGGACGAAGAGTACAAGAATTCTGCGACCAATACAACATCAAGTTGGTATTCTCAACGCCAAGGTATCCGGAGGCGAACGGGCAGGCCAAGTCGACGAACAAGACGATCATGGCCACGATGAAGAAAAAACTCGCAACTCATAAGTCTAAGTGGGTAGAGGAGCTCCCCGGAGTCCTGTGGTCATATCGAACCACTCCCAGAACCTCGACAGGAAGCTCACTGTTCGTCCTAGCATATGGTGAAGAGGTTGTCATCCCTGCAGAAGTTCTAGCAGGAAGCCTACGCGTAGAGGCTTGCCAAGAGATCGAAAACAGCGAGAAACTGATGAAAAACTTGGAAATAATCGATGAGCAGAGAGACCAAGCACTGCTAAACATAGCCCAGAGGAGGAAGCAGGTCGAAAGATTCTTCAACAAGAAAGTTCACTTGCGCACCTTCGAGGAAGGAGATTGGGTGCTCAGAAGGGTGTTCCAGAATACAAAAGACCGAAGCCAAGGGAAGCTCGCACCAATGTGGGAAGGGCCCTACAAGATCACCAGAGTCGTAGGTCGAGGCGCCTACCACCTTGAAGCTCATGACGGAAGAGAAATTGGGAACAGTTGGAACGTCAAACACCTAAAGAAGTACTACTTTTGAGGGCCTAAGATCGACGAACACGATCCCTCAGATACGCTCATCTTTCTAATAACTCTTTTTTATTTATGTCTTTACCTTACGATTTTAATTCACTCCGAATTCTAAAATTGTTACTAACTTGAGCGTCGGAGGGGCGATGCCTTGGCATCGCCCAAACTCTCACGAATGACCTGCAGGAATCTGAGGCCAATTTTAGAGGCTCGGAAATGCAAAGGTCAAACAGAGCTCATCACAGATAACGTTTCCTAACCTGCCCTATGATCACTGTTATTTCTAACAGATTAATTATAGAAACAGTGGCAAATAAATTTGTAAACCCTAAGGTTATCGATCCAGGGGAATTGTGTGGGGAAACTATCCTATATACTAGCTATGATCCTAAGATTCATTGTTTGAGGAATTCAAAATCAGGGTTTTAACTTCGAAAATAAAGATAACGATACTTGAAAATTAAAGGAGTTTTGAAAGCAAATTAAAGGAGCACAGATTCTAGGGAAGAACTCTTATTATGGATAACATGTAGGAGCCAATTAATTTAACAGGTGGAATACTGCAACAATGCTATATTTCCTTGTTTGGCAAATATAACCTAGATTACTAATTAGTGACTCATCTCCGCTCGGTCTCAAAGTACACCAAATTAGTCAATCTGATAAGCAAATCAGTTCAATTCCTACATCTAGTATATCTGTTTGGATAGTGTAGATCGTATCATGTATTCCTATTCCCACTATTAATATTCACCTCTCGGTCCTTCTATCAATAGCTAGACATCTAAATTAATTGTCACCTCTCGGTCCTTGAATTAATCTAGAATTATAAAATAAACACAGGAATCATGAACCTAATTAATTAATCCTAACATGCATCCATAATATTATTCAAACCCTAGAACCCGCTAGGGTTTCTAGCCACTCATCGTAGATAGAAATCCAAAAGAAAACATATTAAATTGCATAAACATAAAAGAACTTACAAGAAAAATAAAGAGTTTCGTGTTTCCCAAGTCTCCAAACTCTCAAAACCAAATCGTAGAGCGAAGATATGATAAGGAATTAATGGGGAATAATGGGGAATTATGAAAAATCGAATTTACATAGGTATTTATAGTGGTGGATGTGTATCCTATCAAATCTAGGGCTAAAGATATGAATAAATTCGAATTTCCTCGAATTTTCGCTCCAGCAGACATCTCGCGTCGATCGTGGCTAATCACCGTCGATCGACGTGAGTTCCTGGATGGCGTCGATTGATGCCAGTTGGCATCTGTCTATGCGGCTTCTCGCCCCTTCTGCGCGGTCTCACGGTTTTGGCCATAACTTTCTCTCCCGAACTCCGATTGACCCGATTCCAGTTGCGTTGGAGAGCTAACGCAAAGCATCATCCATTGCCATGTGCCAATAGCTCGAATTCCACTTGTGGACGAAATCGTCACTGCTACTCTTACACGTCACTGCTTCCGGAACGAATTTCTCGTGAATTTAGGCCTAAAACCAGCAAAAACACCAAAACGCGCATAATACCACCTAATATAGACTCATGCACATAATATATACATAAACTCAATAAAACTACATGAAATAGTAGAAAATAATATAGATAAGCGAGTAAAATAATGAGCTTATCACCCTATCTCTTTTAAATTACAATTTAACTTTCAAAAATGTGATACTAACTTAAGCATCGGAGGGGCGACGCTCTCGTCGTAATTATTTTTGTTTCGCAGTAAGCCAGCAAGAATATCATCCAAACTTCAAGAAAAAATAACAAAAATCAGAGTATGCGCGAAATAAAGCATAAAAGTTCGGAGCAGTTCGAAATCACAAATTCAAGGTTTTGAAGCAAAGAAAAAACAACAGAGTTTGAGAAACGGCGATCAGGCGGCGGCATCAGGATCGGGAGTGACGTTTGGATTGGGCACCAGGCCGAAGACAGGATTATCCAGCACTGGAATTCGATCAGTATGGCTCGAGTCCTGTTGCGACTCCTGCTGGTTGACTCGGTCCAGCCCTTCCCCTTGTTCCTCGATCTTCTCCTCCTCCTTCTCAAGCTCCAGCTCGTCGAGGAAGCTCAAATCGAGGTCCGGGTACTTCACCCCTATCCTCCATCGGACCTCGCTTTCCACCTGTTCGGAGAGTGTCTGCAAAAAGGTTAGACTTGGACGAGTCACGAGTAGGGGAGAAAATAGCCAAGTACGAAGAGTACCTCGTACGTCTCGGCGAAATGCGGGGAGGTAATGAGCCCCAAAATCGAGACCCTCACCGGACTGCAGCAAGGCAATCCTCTCCTCGTATTTCTGGACCTCGGTCGAGTAGCTCTCTCGCTGAACCTTGAGCCGCGAATCCATCGAGGCGAGCTGATCACTCCTCATCCGCAAGTCAGCCAACACCTTGTCACAATTGGCTTGCACCTCTGCAACCCTCTTCCGCTGGTCGCTAAGCTCGGCCCGTGCAGTCTCCGCCTCCTTCATAGCGGCCTCAACCCTTTCCTCTGCAGCGCTCAGTTTTTCGTTCAGAGTATCCACATACTTCTTCGAGGAGTCTGACTCCTTGCGAAGTTGATAGATCTCTCCGGCGCACTTTTCAGCTAAAACGTTAAGCTCACGCTGGATGGAATCGAGTTCCATTTGAGCCTGCAACGTCATAACAAGTCAGAAATCGCACGGCGAATGAACAGCGTAGAAACCCAGAATCATACCTGAAGCTGGCGGAGCTGATAGCCCTCCAGGCGCGCTAGGGCAGTCCCCGTCTGGGCAGCCAAAGGTTGGCCCAGCAGAAGTTGGCGAGCCCGGACCAGGAAGGTGTCCACCAACGGATCCGGAGGCGTGGTAGAGGCAACAATAGACTTGCCAAGGTCTTCCCGGCGTGTCTCGCGCTCCAAAGAGCGATGTCGCCTTCGACGCCCAGGTTGCTCGGGCTCCTTCTCCGTACGCTTTCCCCGATCTTCGACCCCTTGCGAGGCGTCGTGGTGGGTCGAAGGGCGGGAATCTTCGACCACGGTCTCCCCCTGAGGCTGGAAGGGAGGCGGGGGAGGTGGTGGGAGAACCTGATGCCTAGACTCCAGGGTCGGGCGCTTCGGGGGGTTCTGAGGACGACGTCGGGCCTCCTCTTCCTCCCGAGCCCTCTTCTTTTCGCGAAGGGCCTCCGCGACCCATTCAACGGACACGTGGGGACGGCGTGAGCGGGTCATTTCCTCTGTAAAGGGAGTGGCTCGAAGCTCGTTATCGAAAACAGCCTCCGTGGTAACCGATCTGCCGTTCCTGACGGTCAGCCAGTGGCGGTCGTCTTCTGACACGTCGTAAGCTCGATCTACTCGAGCCTGCTCCTCGGGTGTAAGCTCTGTTCGGGGAGGACCTGAAAAGAGAAAAAGATAAACAAAAGGTCAGACCCAACACTATGCGAACTATGAAGATCACCAAAGGAAGCGTCGACCCACTAATCGGATTTCCACCCTGACGAAGAAATTCGGGGGCCCCTTCATCCAGCTTCAGGTAGAAAAAAGTCGTCCACCACCCCGGAGAGTTGGTCGGAGCCTTCTTTATTAACGTCGACTTCCCGCGAGACCAACGCATGAAGTAGTAATAGTGTTTGTCGGGGCTCTGGTTGATCCGGTACATGTGGTGCCACTCACGGGCAGTAGGGAGACCCAAATTCAAGTCGAGCCACACCAATAGCACCCCAACAAGGTGACACCACCCGTTGGGAGACAGCTGGAAGGGGGAGAGGTTGTAGGACCCCAGCACCTCGCTGAAAAAGGGGTGAACGGGCAGGCCCGCCCCGTTCTCCATGGCCGCCGTATAGAAGGCTGCGAACCCCGGGGGCGGGTCGAAACACCTATTGGAGGAGCGGGGCACCGAATACCTCACCCCCTTACACGGGACAGAGACAGCGAGAGCTTTCATCATCTCTCGGGTGACTATAGACGCAGCCCCAAATACGCGATGAGTCCTCCAGTCGGAGGGAAGAACATAATCGCCGGCGATCTCCGGCTCCTCGAGATCTATAATCGTCAGGCGACTGCCTGAACCAGACGCTTCACCGCCGGCCCGGGATTGATCTAACCCTCGGAAGGCCTCCGACAAAGCCTGGTGATCACGCGGATCAGAACCAGAACTCTCATCCGACGGACCTTAGCCGCGCTCGACCCCGGTAACTCCGGACCTTGGAACACCAGACTCCAATCGGGGCCCACGAAGTCAAGAGGGTTCGGAACCCTAGCCAGAGACGGAGTAAATGGCGGCGTCAGATTCGCGCCCCCAGATTGAGAACCATCGCGGTTCTTGGAATCTGAGCTCGATGAACTCGTCATTCACACAATAAAACAGATCTTTGGGAAATAAGAAGTTAACTTAAAATCGAAAAAGGGGAGAGGAAAGAGCCCCGGTCAGCCCTACTTTTCGCCAGGAGTCCCCAAAACCCAGAGAGCCAAACCACACAAAGATTCAACAAAAAGATGGACATTAACGAAATGCACTACCTTCGATTAGGTGGAAGAATGAAGACCCACGGAAGAAGTTGAAAGAACGTCGCGTAACAGCTGGAGAAGACAAATGATCGCTCGAAATTGCCTAGAGAAGATGAAGAAACAGTTGCGTTGGTAAAAGTGAAAAGAGCCAAACGACGGTTATACCTCAGCGCCTTCTCAACTTCCCCAAACCGACCCCCACTTTCGCAAAAATTACGCAACTGCCACCTAACCTTGCCGCCCAAAAACCCGAAAGCACCTCGCAGAAAGCAGGTCGCACAAAGCAGTTTGACAGAATACGGAACGACGTAAATACAAAAGCAAAAGGGGCTCGAGGGCCCCCGAATAAGACAATAAGGGCTCCGTGCTCGAATGTACGATGAATATCGTCTGCAAACTTATAAAATGACCCCATACTACGAACACATTAAGTTCATCGGGGCACCCCAGGTGGTCAAAAATAGAAATGAGACAGAACCCGAACTGTCCAAACCATCACCGCGGATTTGGGCCCGCGGTGACGGCACCCGCAGCAACTTCCCGGGGCTGCGCGGGTGAGGACCCCCACAGAGGAATTGGTCCTCTGAGCCGAGAGGTGTCCACGAACACCCAAAAAACGAAGCCGGACCACCCATGAGGTAGTCCAAAGGGTCGAAACCGGGGGCATGAATCAACTGAAAGTAAGTTCGATCATTTCTTTTTGGCTCGACAGGTCATGACAGACATAACCAGCCAAGCCAAAGGGGCTATTGTTGGGACCAGATCGGATCCGGCCCATTTAGAATTTCGGTAAAGGGCTGATGATGAATCCGGCCCAGGACAACCGAACCATACTAGCTCACGATAACTAAAGCTCGGGTCGAACCGCAACCCAACAAGAGGGTGAAGAAGCTCGCTGAGGCCAGGGATAGTTCGACTAACCCAAAAAGCAGTACGAATACCAGAAAGGGAGTTCGAAGTACCAGTATCGACCCTCCAAGCCAAACCACGACCGACCTCAAAGAAGAGAGAGCTCGCCAACGGCTAATAAGCGATACTTGCGGAAGACTCAAACTACCTGACGGGTGAGCCACCCCGATTATCCAGGAGATGCCCCCTAACCACTAAGCGAAGACCTCGGAAACCCTAGGAAAGCCCTGCCTCTATAAAAACCTCCTCCCAAATAAGAGAAAAAAATCTATCCTACGGTGGACAAATCAACGATTCTACTCCAATTTTCTCTAAGCTAGCTTTTAAGTGTTTTGCTTCTAGCATATTGTTACGTTGTACTTTTATTTTAAACACCATTCTATGCATATCTCTGTTCTCAGTTCTCGGGGCTCCAATATCTAAATAATTGAACCCGCAACAATTTGGCGCCCACCATGGGGCCTCGAGAACAAATTCTAACTTTTCTTTGTAGGAATGGCAGACGATCCAGGAAAGACACGCGCTATCGATGACCAGAAAGATGCTCCGACAGAAGGCCGCGCCAAGGAAGCCAACTCCGGAGCATTACGAGGAACTCCGACAGAGGCCGGACGAGGTCGGGCCGCTGCGACCAACAAAGGGACCCCCCGTCCACCAAACACGGGGGGAACGGTGACTGATCTGATGAGAGCATTTAACGCCACTCCTCTCGAAGAACTGACTTTTCCGCCGCCACCGCCGAACTTCTTGGGAGACCCCCACGTTGCGAGATTGGTAACACAAGTACAGGGCGCGAGAGAGATGATCGAGACGATGGGGGCCAGAATGGAGGATATGGCGAGGAAGTACGAACTCCTCGAAAGGGAGAACCGGCGACTATAGCTTCAGGCAAGCAACGCGCATCCCATTGTCGAGGAGCCTAGAAGCGCGGGGAGAGACATCTGAGACACTGCGAGAAATATGGAGGACAAATTCAATCGAACCGAAAAGACAGACGATCGGAGAACACCAGGAGATCCACCCATGCGCACGGATCCGGTCGTTCAGTCGAACCAACCTGAGGTCCGGGCAATCCAACAGATCGAACAGAGGTTCGAGCAAAGGCTCAGGTACTTCGAGTCGTTGCTCGCCAATGTACCCGGACTACCCCCGCCAGAAAAGACCATACCTCGCGAGAGCCATGCGGAATCCCCATTCGCTCCAGAGATTGCAGGGGCAGAGCTACCGCCCAGGTTCTCCCCACCGAGCTTCATCCTCTACGATGGAACTTCAGATCCAGAAAACCACATTGCCGTTTATCGGTAGAAGATGTTGGCACTGGCAATTTCGGGTGCCCAGATGGAGGCCTGCATGTGCAAAAGTTTCGGCTCGAGCCTGACGGGGCCCGCTCTCCAATGGTTTATCAACCTGCCCCGAAGCTCAATCTCAATATTTGCAGAGCTGCATCAGTTGTTCCTCCGACAGTATTCGAGTAGCAGGCGCCTCGACAAACACCCGGACGACCTCTATGCAGTGATCCAGAAACCGGGCAAGCCCTTGAGAGCGTACCTATCTTGCTTCAACAAAGAAATGGTAGCGGTGCTGAACTGTCCAAATAGCACCGTCGTGCGAGCATTTACTAAGGGTCTTGACGTAGATTCAGACTTATATCGCGAGCTATCTATCTATCCCTGCCAGACGATGGATGATGCCCTGAATAGAGCCTGGGCACTTATAAAATGGGAAGAGGACGAGCCCTACCGTCGAGCACGCCGCGGTAGCGGAAGACCCAACGTACGCGATGAGAATCGACGCGAGCAAAGGGACAGGCGTCCGCCAAGGTCACATCCTTACCATAAGCCGCCACAAGTTAACAACCTCGGTCCGTACGTCCCAGAGTACACGCTATCAATCGAGCCAGCGGACCTCGTTCGGAACGTGCTTCGGAGGATACCGGAGAAAGTAAGGTGGCCGCAAAAGATGAAGGCCGATCCGGCTTCACTGGACGTCCAGAAGTTCTGTGAATTCCACAATGATCATGGTCATACCACCGCAGATTGCCGAGCCCTGCGCCTGGAAGTGGTTGAGCTATTAAAAAAAGGGCTCCTATCTGAATACTTGTCGGATCGCGGGAAAAGGACGTGGACCCAAGAGAAGCGAGTCGATGGGTCAGGACCATCCAAGGCAGATAAACCCAGATCCCCGCAGCCAGTCCGCACTATCAATTGCATCACTGGAGGGTCAGAGATTAGCGGCATCACCAGATCTGCCGCCAAGAAAGCCAGGCGATTAACCCGAGAGGAGGCTGCGGCCCCGCGTAGAAACCTAGATCACTGTCCAATTGAGTTTACCAGCGAGGAAGCACCGGGGCTGAGCCATCCTCATGACGACGCGCTAGTAATCTCTTTGCTAATCTCAAACTGCTTAGTAAAAAGGATCTTGGTCGATAATGGGAGCTCGGCGAACATACTGTTCCTGCATGCGTTGAAGGAGATAAAGATCCCCGAAGGGAAGATAGTCCGATCACAGACCCCCTTAATTGGTTTTAACGGTGGTGTCCAGATGACGATTGGAACCGTAACGTTACCTACGTACTGCGGAGGAGCACATCATGACGTGTCCTTCATGGTCATTTACGCCCCCAGTGCCTACAACGCCCTATTGGGACGGCCCTGGCTGCATCAGCTGAAGGCGGTGCCCTCGACGTTCCACCAAGTGGTCAAGTTCCCAACCCCTGGGGGAGTTTGCACTATCCGGGGTGAATAGAATGCAGCCAAGGAGTGCTACTATGCGAGCTTCAAGGCCGTGTGCGTTCAACAGCACTTCGCCAGAAACGAACCGCTACCCCCGGCGGGAGAATCTGAAGAGATCGAGGAAGTCAGACTTGACCCGGCCGTTCCAGAGAAGAAAACAAACATCGGCGCCGGATTGGACCCCGAAGTCCGAGCACAGTTG
>JAPKLW010003841.1:0-34421 GCA_026898455.1 Plectranthus barbatus
ACACAAACTTAAGTTATAACTTGAGCTAACTAACTTTTGGAAAATAACGTTAAGTGCAAGAGATATAAAACTATTCCGCTGCATTTCGTGTTAAGTTATCGTCACGACGACTCTGTTATTTCGGGACCAACAGTGATCATTACAGGTACAATGAAACTAGAAAAGATAAAAAAGAAATGTACAGAAGGTTTGCTAAGATAAGAAATCTAAGAATCAGGAGCTGGCTTCTTCCCTTTGTCCAATTCGTCAAATTTTCTTATTGTTAGCTGCATGAACTTCTCGAGATACGCCTTGCTAGCTTCCCTCTCCTTGACCTCTCTTTCTAGCTGTTTAGCAACCTTCTCATTTCCATCTCCAGCATTTTGATTTTGAGATCCATCTCTTACTTCTTCAGATTCTCCAAAGCAAGTCTGCGCTCTTTAGCAGCCGCAACAAGCTTCTTCCTCCTTTTTCCTCTGCTCTAGTTCAGCAAGTCTTCTTTCTTCCCCCTCTTTGAGCGCAGCCATAAAGGTGGAGGAAAAAGAATTCACCGTTTGCACCATCTATTGCTGGGATTCAGCAACATCATCTTTCAACACCTCCATATTGGTCTTCACATCGGATACATCATGCTTCACCTCAGCAACGTCGGCTCTTAGATCTGACACTTCACTCCTAATCTCCTCTACTTCCCTCCTTATATCGGCAGTTTGGAGAGCCACTCTCTCATTTACAGCATGGGGAATAGAAGTGGAAAGAACATGCGGAATTGCGGGCTGCAGCCATGCGACGTGCATGCATGGCTGCTGCGTGATTCTGGCAGCCCTCGCGGCGGAGATAGGTCGACGGCAGCAGTAGTTCGCTGGTAGTGGCTCGTCGGGCTGAGTTCTCGCGGGATATCAGGCTTGCAATGTGTGCCTGGGCCCGTGATTTAGTTAACTAGCCCAGTTGTCCAATATTCTAATGAATCAAATCTTGGAGGCCAAATTTTTAGAAAATAAAATCATATCACAGTCCAAGTAGTGGGAGCCCAGTCGAAGATCAGTGAAATAATTCCAAACTTTAATAGATAGGATTATTTCTTAATTTCGTATCATGAGGCCATGGGGACATTTTTTATTTGTTTTATTATTTGTCTTCGCATGGTATATATGTTTAAATTAATTGCGCAGCAGATAAGCATGTTGTAGATAATTGGAGCACGCTTATTGCTTTTTTAATACAACTTTTAAGCATGCTATGTGATTTATTTTGTGTAATTAATTATAATTATAAATTCTGGGTTCGCTTTGCATGATAGAATTTTAGCAATGTTATAATTATGGCTACATAAAATAATTTGTGCAATTGAACTTATTTAAAATTTCTTTGCTAATTATTTAATAAGACCTCCACAAAGCGATCATTTATTGGAAGTGGGTAATTAATTAGGTAAACGTCTACATATGTAGCATACTTAATTTATTATTCATAAGTTCTAATAGATATGATTTATTAAAACAAACATTTAATTCATGTGAGAAGTGGGAGTTCATGCGTAAACGTCTACACGTGTAGCTTGTGTATTGAGTTTTCATAAGTTCTCTAGGGATTGAATTAAATGAGACAACCTTATTATAAGGGATCAGGGTGTGTCCTAGCAGATCGTTATATGGGAGGGTTGGCTTTGGTGGTAAGCTAGCTTAGATATTGTCCAAAGTATAACTCATTTGTGACGTCCCTGCTCAGTAGGATAATATGGTCTTAAGTTAGTCTCCAATTATTAATTTCATTTGTCTAAGGAACCCGGGCATGGATTGGAATTAAAAGACTGGAATTGAAAGATGCAGTCTGGTTAAGTGTTCTATTGTAAACGTCCACATGCGTGGCTTGCAATAGTAATACTTAGGCAAATTCGAGGAAACATTACTATTGTTTTATCATAAGGTTTCAATATTTAATTGTTTTAATTGTTTGCGACTATGTTATAATTTCTGCTTTAATTTATTGTTTTCAGACATATCTTTACCAAATGTGATCAATATCTTAGCACAAAACCAATTAACCGGTCCCAATTTTCAAGATTGGAAATGCAATTTGGATTACATCCTTGTTGCAGAGGAACAAAAGTTTGTCCTTGATAAGCCTCGTCCGGCTGCACCCACTGATGCATTCACTGATGAGGAAATGAGCTACTATAACAAGTGGCTCAACTCAAACAATATAGTGAAATGCTATATGATGACTACAATGTCCAAGGTACTTGCACAACAACATCATTTGTATGATAATGCTTGTGATATTATGGACAACCTCATAGCGACCTATGGTGAGTCAGACCGAGCTGTTAGATTCAATCTCATGAGGTAAATCGTGGAAAAGAAAATGACTGAAGGTAGCTCGGTCAGAGAGCACATGGTCAGCATTACTCATCTCATGGATGAACTCACGCTGCACGGAGGTGGTATCGATACGGAAGCGCAGGTTGATATCATTCTCAACTCTCTGCCAAAGTTCTTTGAGAACTTTATACTGAATGCTGTCATGAACAAGAAAGAGTACACTCTTAACGAGTTACTCAATGACTTGATGGCAACGGAGTTAGTGATGCTTCCAGAAAAGTTAGCTTTGGCTACTTCAAGAAATCGTCGTGTTGTGCTGGTTGGCAAGAGGCGCAGAGGAATGTTTAAGAAGAAAGCTAAAGGTACAACTTCTGTGAAGAAGTCAAAAAGGACATCGGGCGTGCCTGGGAAAAAGGACAAGTGTTTCAGATGTGGCAAGGCTGGTCATTGGAAGAAAGATTGTCAAGGCAGGAAGACTGCACAAGGTGCATCATGTGCATTTATAACGGAAACATGTTTAGCATCAGTTTCCACCTATTCTTGGGTGGTGGAGACTGGAGCTACTGATCATGTTTGTTATACTTTGCTGGGGTTCAGGCCGACAAGGCAGCTGATACATGATGAGATTACCATCTCAATGGGCAGCGGAGAGCGAGTCTCGGTGGTAGCCATTGGAGATTTTACTTTATGCTTTGAAAACAATGTTTTGATTTTGAGAGATGTTTTATATGTGCCAGTTTTTCGGTGGAACTTAATTTTAGTTTCCAAGTTTTTAGTGATGGATATTCAATTATTTTCGATAGTGGAGTTTCTATCTTTGGGAATAACGGTGTTGTCTGTCATGGCAAACTGATTGACTCTCTCTATATCATTGATTGTATGCATAAATCTTCCGTGAATGTTGCAAACTCATCCAATAATAATAATCATTTAAAGAGAAAGTTTTCTTCCAATGAGGATCAAACATATCCCTGGAACTTGAGACTAGGGCACATCAATCTAAAGAGGATTAAAAGATTAGCATGCGATGAGCTCTTGGATTCTTTTCAAGTGGTACCGCATCAAATATGTGAATCCAGTAAAGAGGGAAAGATGATGACCAGGCCTTTGAAGGCAAGTCATTCTCGATAAGAGGATGTGTTGGAATTGATCCACTCTGACTTATGTGGACCGATGTCCATGCAAGCTCGTGGAGGTTATGAGTACTTCTTCACGTTTATTGACAATTACTCAAGATTTGGATATGTCTATTTACTTTGCTACAAGTCCGAATGCTTCTAGAAATTCAAAGAGTTTAGGACTGAGGTAGAAAAGAAGCTTGGTAAGACTATCAAGACACTACCATCGGATTGTGGTGGAGAATACCTCAGCAACGAGTTCTTGCAGTACTTATCAGACAACGAGGTTACATCCCAATGAACTGCACTAGGAACCCCTCAACAAAATGGTGTAGTGGAAAGAAGAAATAGAACTCTCTTGGAAATGGTCATGTCAATGATGAGTTATGCAAGCTAGCCGATTTCGTTCTGAGGATATGCCTTGGAAACAACGGCCTATTTGCTTAACCTTGTACCTTCTAAATCAGTTCCTAAAATGCCTTTGGAACTCTGGTATGGGCGAAAGCCAAGTTTGAACAGATTGAGGGTTTGGGGTTGTCCAACATATGTGCTGACAAAGGAACCTGATAAGTTAGAAAGTAGGTGTAAGCTGATGTTGTTTGTAGGATATCCCAGGCAAATGAAAGGTGGTTACTTATATTGTCCTGAGAATCAGAAAGTGGTTGTCAGTACCAATGCGAGATTCTTGGAGGATGAATATGTAAGAAACCACAGATCCAAGACTGAAATTATCCTCCACGAGCTTGGGGATAAAGAAGCGATTCCATCAGGAAAGCCCAGTGTAGTGGTAAATCCACCAGTAATAGGTGAGGCAATACCAACACTGCCATCAATGCAAGGTATGGGACCAACGAGTACTATGCCAACTACTGACACTGCTCGGATGCCTCGTCACAGTGGGATGGTTGTCCACCAACCCGAAAGTTATATGTTCGTGGGAGAGTCTTTTAACTTGATCCTGGAAAGCAGACTAGATTATACCGATCCCTGGACGTATGACGAGCCGGTATCTGATAAAGATGCAGAAAAATGGTGGATCACCATGGAATAGGAAATAGAATCTTTTACGGCTATGGATGTAAACCAGAAAACTGATTTGCCAGATGGCTATCGAATCATAGGGTGCAAATGGGTATACGAAAGAAAGAAAGGAGCGAATGGTGAAATTACAGCTTTCAAAGCAAGGCTGTCGGTGAAGGGTTATAGTCAAAAAGAAGGTGTAGACTATGACGAGACCTTCTCACCGATAGTCATGTTTAAGTCCATTCGAATACTCTTAGCTATAGCAGCACATAAGGACCTAGAGATCTGGCAGATGGATGTCAAAACCGCGTTTCTAAATGGGTACCTTGAAGAAGGTAGGGACATCTATATGCAACAGCCAGAAGGTTATGTGCAGAAGGGCGAAA
Source organism: Plectranthus barbatus (assembly GCA_026898455.1). Classification (NCBI taxonomy): domain Eukaryota; kingdom Viridiplantae; phylum Streptophyta; class Magnoliopsida; order Lamiales; family Lamiaceae; genus Plectranthus; species Plectranthus barbatus. Next base: position 4,828 of record JAPKLW010003841.1, read on the forward strand.
AACATTTGGTCTAGAAGCTTAAGAAGTCGCTGTATGGACTTAAGCAAGCTTCACAGTCATGGAATCTATGTTTTGATGAAGTGATTAAATCCTATGGATTTTCACAATGTTCAAACGAGAGTTGCGTGTACCGTTTATGTGTCAGCGGAAGCGTGGTGTTCCTTGCACTTTATGTAGATGATATTCTCCTATTTGGCAACAATGTGGAAGTATTGTCGGGCATAAGAGGTGGTTGTCCGAACAGTTTCATATGAAGGACCTAGGGGAGGCAAGGTACATCTTGGGGATAAAATTATTGCGGGAGCGCAATAAGAGGATGTTGACCTTGTCTCAAGGGTCATATGTGGATACTGTGATTGCCCATTTCAGTATTCAAACTGCCAAGAAAGGTCTGTTACCCTTCAGACATGGCATACATCTTTCCAAGGATCAGTGTCTGGTGACACAAAATGAGAAAGATGAGATGAGCAACGTGTCGTATGCATTGTTTGTGGGGAGCCTCATGTATGCAATGCTATGTACGAGGCTAGATATCTGCTTTGCTGTAGGCATGGTAGCAAGATATCAGTCTAACCCTGGACAGGCGCGTTGGACCGTGGTAAAGCACATACTCAAATACTTGAAAAATACTAGAGACTATTGTCTCATCTATCAGTGCGAGGAGTTGTGCCCTATGGGTTATACGGATTCAGATTTCTATGCAGACCGAGATGAAAAGAAGTCCACCTCTGGCTATGTGTTTACATTGGGAGGTGGGGCCATATCATGAAGGAGTGCAAAGCAGAAGTGCATTGCTGACTCCACCATTGAAGCAGAATATGTGGTAGCTTCTGAAGCTTCGAAAGACGCAGTATGGTTTCAAAACTTACTTTTGGAGTTCGAGGAGATTCCTAAGCTGCCCAAGACTATCACGGTATATTGTGATAATTCGGGAGTTGTGGCTAATTCAAGGGAACCACGAACTTACAGAGCAACAAAACACATTGAGAGGAAGTACCATATTATACGAGAAATTGTAGCAAGGGGTGATGTGCTGGTAGAGAAGATTGATACAAAGAATAATCTAGCGGATTCATTCAAAAAAGCTCTGCCTCAGAAGGTCTACGAGATGCATGTACGTAACCTTTGGCTGAGGGCAAAGCCAGCCATGAAGAATGATTGATGTAATAACTAGATTAGTTTCGACGTGATATACTTTGGAAAGCACTTGTATAATGCTTTGAGTATAAGTGGGAGATTGATGAATTTATATACTGAAAGTATTACGATTGGTATATTATGTACAAGGTCGATTGGTTAATATAATTGGAATCATAAATGTTGTATGTTCATCTCCTGTCTGAATTAGAAAACATGTGTCGCAAACACAATTATCCATTTATCTCATCGATAGGGAGATCGAACGGTGTGTAGTAGATCACGGAAGATCGTATAGATCGTTTGACCTAGCGAGATATAAATAGTTATCACAGCTGAGACAGTTCCAGGATAAACTGTCGGTGTAGGTTGCAGCAGACGCAGTAATAAGCATCTTATCTTGGATGGCTTAGTATGCTGGTGTGGGGTACACATTGATAAGGAACTAAGTCGAGATCGAATATTTTATCTGACATTTAAAGAATCTATATCTCTATGGCTTGATGAGATCCTAAACCTAAATGAAGGTACAAAAGTATATACAGATTGTGTATCACTTTGAGTTGCAGTTAAACGCTCTAGTGGAGCTTGTATATCTGTATCTTGGGTGATAGCAGTCTGTGTATTACTGTCTGGTACTGGAACTAGGTAACCAAATCCAGTATAGGATGGTGACATTCCCTGAGCAGCTCTAAAGGTTTGTTATGCTAAAGTCCTGTAGGCTTATTAAGTTCAAGCATAAGTGAAAAGGTTTGAGTGGATTGACTCAGGAATATAAGATGTTAATTAATTAAATAGATTGTAAGAGCTTAAATTAATTAACAAATTTCTGTAACCTTAAATGTGGGGATATACCGGGCCCGTGCAACCTGTACCTCAAAACTTGGTAGCAAGTAGGTAGGAAAGTATTGATTCTCTGGTGGAATGAATCAATATTAATTAATTAATTATATTATGGGTTGAATATGGGAATTAATTAATTGATAGGCCTTATTTGCTATTTGCATTTTGGTCCCTGGTCAAGCCCATGAAAACTCAAGCCCAATAGTAGTCCAGTATTTTCCTCTAAATAGGCCTCAGTTTCTCAAATCACAACACACCACAAGATCATATGTTGCAGCACAACATACCAGTATTTTGGGAGCTGTGGTGATCGACAAGATCAGAGAAACGAGGAGGAAATTTTGCTTCTCAACTGGGCAAGGAATCCAAAGGGAATCTTCACCAAATATTCGGATTGGAGCTGGGATACAGATGATAAGATCAGATCAGGAGGATCGTGTTCTTTCTTCTCTCCCTCTTTATTTTAAAAAAATTACTGATTAATTTTCTTAGATTTAATTCCTCAATATGTTAGGAATAAATCTTGGTGCGTGGGAAAAGGATTGAATATCAAATCTCTACGCACTCGATCTTCAGGTTTCTACAATCAAGGTATTCCGCATAAACCCCGTTATGCATAATCAATAGGAGCATGCTAGGAATAATCATAGGCATAACAATTTATTTTGATATTCCAATTAACGATCTCGGCTAACGGACTTCGTGATTCAGTTCTCGAATCCCTTCACCGACAATTGCCCAATTCTGAAATATTGACAATTAAACAAGGAATAGTAAAACTTCCTAGATCCTTAAGCTTAGCTAGAATCTGTCTTCTCAGTTGTCCACCTACCTCCTCAAATAGTGATACTGTTTCAAATTCTTTCAACCTCTTCTTTTTAGTCAGGATGTCTTTCAAGAATTTCACATAAGTAGGCATTTACTCAAGTGCTTCTACCAATGATACATTGATGTGAATTTGCTTTAGCATCTCAAAGAATTTCTTAAACTGCTCCTCTTCCTTTTGCTTTTTGAATCTAATTGGATATGGTGGACGTGGTACATAATCATACTCATCCAGACCAGATTTCCTCTTCGTTTTGGTTGCATTTCCCTCACAATTTTCTAAAACTTTCTCCACAGGACCTATTTCCATCCCGACTTCAGGAAATATCTCTTCATTCTCTGTTAGTTTTTCCTTTAATGGATTTTCAGTGCTTGCAGTAGCTCCGGAAGTGTTGGGATTGTATACTGAAAGCATATATGATTAAGTGTTTTGTACACTGGTCTTCATATATGTTGCTAAAACAATGCTCGCTGTGTGATGAAACGAACATACAACGAACCATAATATCCTATTATCTCGCCTATAGGGATGACCATATGGTGTGTAGGAGATCATAGAGGATCATACGAGTCGTTTGACCTAGCGAGATATAAACAGTATCACAGCTGAGAAAGTCCCTAGATAGGCTATCGGTCTAGGCTGCGGCACATTGGTTCATAAGTGGGCTTATCCTAGCTACTTGATGTGTCGGTACATGGTTATGTATTGATGGGATCAACAGTGGGATGTGCCATTCTCATTGACATATGAATGAGCCATATCCCTAACATAATTCATATGATCTTAAACCTTACTGAAGGATAAGGGGCACACACAGATTGACCACACTTTGATTTACCATGGTGGCAAGTCTTACATGTGTACTCTAATACTAGTATTTTGGGTGTTGGAAATTTGTGTGTGGTCTGCTTAAGCTGAACGTTTAGGTAAGCATATCCGTTTCAGGATGGTGACATTCCCGGAGGAGCTCACAAGGTTCATTATGCTAAACCCTGCAGGTTGAATTATTTAATTCAGGCATAAGTGAAAAGGAGTGAGTGGTATGACTCAGGAAATAAGAGATTAATTAATTATGGCTGATTGTCATAAGCCAAATTAATTAATGAATGTCTAAAACCTTAAATATGGGGATCATGTTAGTTTGGTGCAACCCATTCCTAATAACGTGGTAATAAAGGGGCGAGTCAGCATTGTTACCGTGGTGAAGGTTAAAACAATGTTTTATTAATTAATTATGTTCTCGGTTGAACAAGGAAGAATTAATTAATAAAGAGGGCCCACATTATTATTTGCATCTGGTCCCTGGTCTAGCCCATGAACTGCTCAAGCCCATTAGGGTTAGGGTTTCTCAAAACCCTAACACTATATATAGGTCTTCTCTCTATCAGATCATTAAGACTTTTCAGTATATTCAGTAAAAAGAGAGAGAACGGCGACGGCAATCCAGAGGGAGAAACTGATCGATTTCTCCAGATCTCGGATCCAACTTGGTAGGTAATCCTCACCAGATTTCTAAGGAGCAAGGGAACAAATCAAAAGATTAGATCTGTAGGAACAATCCATCGCCGGTGTTCAATCTCAGATCTAAGTTTACTTCATCGTTTTATTCTCCGATCTAGATCTGTAGATCAAACGGTGAAGATCAGGTATTCCTAAATTCCATCCTCTGCAATTAATTTTGTAGGAGCATGCATAGGTTTGCATGGTTTGTTTAATTTATATTTGTTCCTGATATCCTAAAAACGATCCTTGGCAAGTATTTATATAATGGCAACTCATGTTGTCCATCGTAGACTCAAACCCTACATGAAGATGATCATTCTCCAACTTCTTGAGGTACAACTCTCCTTTCCTCAAATTGTTTTCCATTTCTTAGTGTAACTACCTTACAGTGTTCTTTTCCTCCCATTGGATTATCAGTGTTGCTAGGTAAGGTGCCTTATGGCCTATTTCTCAGCTCATTAACTAATTGTCCCATTTGAACCTCTAAATTCCTCAATGAAGAGGATTGACTTTGAATGAGAGCATCTTGGCTCTTTATGCGCACCTTGTTTTGTGTTATAAACTCCATCATCTCCTCCATAGATTTCTCTGGTTTAGGAGGTAGTGCTTCCAAACTTTCTTGCTTATTGGTCGATTGCTGATTGTAACCTCATTTGTTATATGAATTATGTTGCTCCCTTGCTGCAGCATTATGACCTCCTTGTCCAGACCAGGAGAAGTTTGTATGATTCTTCCATCCTATATTATAAGTGTTTGAATAAGGATTGTTACCCTGGTGATGTTGATTTCCATTCCCCGTATAACAAACTAAAGCTGGGTTTGATGGGCAATCCTCAAATATGTAGTAATACTTCTTCGTTCCACAAAATAATCACATACTTCTGAACTGATCACAATAAAAAGGAGTACACTCGGGTTATGGAAGACAATTTACTCTTACTATCCTATATACTAGAGCTTTTGTCTCGCTTTTATCTGAGTCTTAGAACCTTCTCACAATCTGCCTAGAAAACTTCCGCTCTACTAGATCTAAACTTTCCTACTGTGCATCATATGCCTTTCCACAATAATCGAGCGATGGAGTCCTAAATTCTGGTTCTCTTTAAGTTGTATTATCTCATATGCCTATGTGAAGAACACAATTGCCTATAATCTTCTCTGTCTATTTCTCCTTTCGGTCTCCATAGGTGATGTTGGGAAATTATTTCCAATTAGGTTCATATTGTAAAAGGTTTTGTTGGATCAAACCTTATTAGATTGGTCGATCAATTGCTGAATTTTAGCATAGTCTAGCAACTCCTGTAATGTCCTGTATAGTCTAAATATCAAGTTGTAATAGATTAGACTGCTAGAGACAATAGCAGACGAGGATGGCTGCTAGAGACAATAGCAGACGAGGATGGCTGCTAGAAGACAAGTGCTAAAGAGAATAATCGCTAAGGCGTTAGCAATCATACGCTAAAGGAAGAGACTGCTAGAAGGTATCTACTCAGCAGTCGGAAGAAGATTAGCAGAATGCTTAAAGAACGAGCATTTGCTATTTGTCAAGTTGTAGCAGAATGTTGAAGGAGTCAGCATTTGCTAGCAGATAACAAATTGCTAAAAGAGATAGCAATCAGAAATCAAAGGAATCAAGTGCTAAACTTGGCAGAGGCGTCAGCAGTCCGATAATAGCAAAAGCAGACTGCTAGAAAAGGCTAAGTAATCAAAAGGCCTAGCAGATGGTTTTAAGATTGCTTAGCAAGGCGAAATAGCTATCTACGAATGCTATACTCCCGTTCTAACAGAAGTACACACAAAGGACAAAGCTTTCCCGAAGTAGTTCGGAAAGTACTGTACGACGCCGAAAGCAACTGGAAAAGTCAAACCACTCTTGGACGAAGGAACCGTTGTGTCTAACGGGTATGGAGATTCAAAGTTTAAATCTCCAAGTATAAAAGACAAGTCCAAAAGTTAGAAATGACTACTGCTTCTATCACTACCGACATTCGCAAACATCCTAAGTGAGAGATTCCTTTGACAAAGCGAACAAGTGAAAAGTAGTCAGTTGAGAGCACGAGATATAAAGTGTCTTCAAAGTTCTCAACAACCAGGAGTGTCCTCCATTGAATATCTGACACTGCCTTTTAGAGATTCCTTGACTTCGGTTGAGAATCTTCAATCATTGGGATACCTTCCATCCTAGGAAGCATCCAACAGTCATTTCTGAAAGGGATTGACTCTGACGGGCATTAGCCGCAAACCAGACAAGTTCAGAAACAAACTATAAAAGCCTCCCGACAGCATAAGACAAGTTTCACGAAGGTTCAGCCTTAGCTGTGGTCTGAGAAGAACGAAGTGACGGAGGATTGCTTTGCTGTGGCCGATTCGAAAGTTCACCGCCTACCGCAAGTGTTTGGCGATTCCATGTATTTCGTATACTTAGTGGATTCTTAGTGCTTCGGCAAGGAGTGGACGTAGATCTGTTTGGATCGAACCACTATAAATATTGTGTTTTTACTTTTTTATTACATACTGTCTTTAAGACCAGATCTATCTTTTCCTTGCACTGTTATTGTTTTATTTTGTGTGTCTAGCTCAGGACGATACTTAAAGCGTGAACATAATGATGAATCACAGTCTCCCCAAGTATACAAAGGAGAAGTTTAAGTCATGGAAGAAGCTTGCCATTATACAGCTTCAAAGCATACATCCAGAAATGGCTGATGTTCTTGAGAGAGGTCCAATACAAATTATGAAAGCTAACACTTTTGTAGGACCTGCTGCTGCTGAAGAACAACTGAGACCCCAAATGGTTGTAAAACCATACGAGGAGTATACAACGAAGGACAAAAAGAGAGCCCATTTGGAGCATTTAGCGAAAAAATTAATCATTGACTCTCTACCACCGTTGATGGCTGATAAAGCTCTTGACTTTGACACAGCCAAAGAAATGTGGGATTATCTCTGCGACTCTTCCCAAGAAATCGACCAGATGAAGCGCAACAAACTTCAGGTAGTTGTTGACAAGTATGAATCTTTTTCTATGGTTGCAGGTGAATCTATACAAGCCATGGAAGAACGATTCAACACCATCATGGGAGAGCTCCGTAATCTGGGTAAAAAATATGATAATGGGGAAATGAACAACAAGATTATCTCCAAACTATACCCAAGGGAAGATTGGTTTGTGAAGATGACCAGCCTGAGTGAGAAAGACCTCAGCAACATGTATACTTCCGAGGTATTTGCTCAACTCAAAACTCACGAGTTTATCATACAACAATTGAAAAAAAATGAGGCAGCCATGGCACAAGCTTCATCGACACACGCCGCTAACTCTGAGGACCTAGTGTACTTTGCTAAGAAGGACTTCAGCAAGTGGAAGATTAAGAAGCCCTTCCATAACCTAGAGAGATCCATTCCAGCGTCACCAGCAAAGGAGGTTGTCCAAAGCTCAGGTTCTCAACCTGTTGATTTGAAGATCAGTGAGCTGGAAGAGCAGATGAAAAAGCTTCAGAAGTTGATGATGGAAGCCAAAGCTGAAAAAGAGGCCAAAGAAATCCAACAATCATAACCCGCTCAGCAGAGCGAAAGCCTAGGACGTGCTTTGAGTGTGGTTCGCCAGATCACCTCAAGCATGAATGTCCGAAAGTCAGCAAGGAGGAAAGAGAGCGTCTGAAGCAGAGATTCGAGAGACATGCTATTAAAGCAGTCACCAGGGCGCTATTAACAAGGACAGAGGCTCCTGATATTCCAGATAATGATGAGGAATATTATTTTTCTTCAGAAGAAGATGATGAAGAAGCCATGTTAGTTTTGATGGCCAATGTTGTTGAAGATCGGTTCGCTGATGCCGATACTGAACAGAATGCCAAATTTGCTTTAGTAGTTGATGATAATGAGGTACTATCTACTAGCATTCCTAGTTTAGCAACTATAGAAGAATCGGAGGAATCTTCTTTAGATTCTGAGGAAGATTATCTCACGAAGCTCACTGTGGAATTCTAAAAAATGTATGAAATTAATAATGCTATCGTTGGAGAGAACACCTCACTAAAACTTGAGATTACATCTTTGACCAAGGAAGTCTAAAGACTAAGGTCTGAAAGTGAGGAATTTTCAAAACTCAAAGCTGATTACTCCAAACTGTCTGAGAAAATTCAAAATCTTGAAAAGGAGAATTTTTCTTTGAAGAGCAAACCCAAAGAAAACTGCATTTGTACATACACATCCAGCAAGGCAGTTCTAAATGCCATTGTTAGCCAACAGAGACATCATAATGATCGATCTGGTAGAGGGCTTGGATATACTGAAAAAGCAATGTCTTCTAAGCAGAAAATGATCTCATTCGTTTCTGCTGGAATGACTGTTGTTGAAAAAGACAAGGGAAAAGACACTGCTGAATCTTCGAATGCTAAGCAGAATGCTAAGCATAGGGATTGGCACAAGCAGAATGCAGCTGCTAAACGTTAGCAGAGGACACAACAAATTAATGCTGAGCAGCCTGCTAAGCGGCCAGTAGAGACAAGAAGGAATGCTAAGCAACATGTTCCTAATGCTAGGAAAGTAATTCCTTCATTCCCTAAGGGCAAGCAGGTGGTTCAATACCATGCTGTAAGACCTCTGTACCATTCTTACACACCACATAGGAGGAACGTCTATGTGAGGCCTGAGTCCAAATCATTTCCATATCAAAGGACAAGGAAGGTTAAGCACACTACAACACCTAGACCTAAGAATGCTAAGCATTTTAATCAGAAGGTCGAGAAGGTGGTGAAGGGTGAGATAAAGAAGAAAATCTTGAAGATCACTAAGATGTGGGTTCCAAAAGGAACTTTGATCCATGCTAATCCTGCAGGCCCCGACGCTAAACAGGTACCTAAATCAACTTGATTAATTGTGTTGCAGGAACACGATCCGAGTGCTAAGATGTCAAGCATATCAAACGAATGGATCCTTGATAGCGGTTGCTCCGCACATATGACGGGAAATGAGGAGTTATTCTCCGATATACAAAGATTCAATTATGGCCCTAAAGTCAAGTTCAGAGATAACAGCGAAGGGAAAGTTGTTGGAAGACGATGCATTGAGCGTGATGGTTTAAGGATCATCAACGTAGCTCTCGTATCCAACCTCAAGCACAACTTACTGAGCATTAGCCAACTATGCGAGAATGGGTACACTGTATCTTTTGTTAATACTGGTTGTTCTATTGCTGGCAATGTTACAGGAGAAGTGAAGCTAAGAGGCATCCGCAAGGGTGGCCTATACATTGTTGACTGGGAAAGCGGTCAACATCATTTGTGCTTCCTAGCATTCAACAAAGAGGAAACAACATGGCTATGGCACAAGAGGTTGAATCATCTGACTTTCAAAACTATTAACCATCTTGCCAAGAACAAACTTGCTGTAAGTCTGCCTGCTGAGACTTTCCGCAATGAAGGTATATGCAAAGCTTGCCAGCAAGGGAAGCAGACCAAAGCTTCGTTCAAATCAAACCCAGAGAAGGCTACATCAGGGAGGATCCTTGAGCTCCTGTACATGGATCTATTCGGCCCAGTCACACCATCCACTGTAAGCAAGAAAGTTTATACGCTTGTGGTTGTTGATGACTTCTCCAGGTACACATGGGTTCGCTTGCTCAGGACCAAGGATGAAGTCAACATCCTACTACCAGAGCTGATTCTTAAATAACAAAATAGAAAAGAGGTCACGGTGAAGAGGATCAAATCAGATAATGGAACCGAATTTGGCAATGGAATCTTGATGGATTTTTGCACAGAAGCTGGTATTAGTCATGAGAAGTCCGCTGCTAGGACTCCCCAGCAGAATGGGTTAGCAGAGCAAAGGAATAGGACTTTGAAAGAAGCCGTGTGGTCCATGCTTGTTGACTCTGGATTGAGTGGAAAATATTGGGGAGAAGTCGTGATGACCGCATGCTACACTCAAAATAGGAGCGCGATTAATGGCAGATTCAATAAAACTCCTTATGAAGTATGCAATGGTTGTAAGCCTTCGATCACTCATCTTCGTGCTTTTGGTTGGACATGTTATATCCATAATAATGGGAAGTCGAAACTTAACACTTTTTTGCCAAAATCTAATGAAGGTGTCTTCCTGGGATATGGACACCCTTCTCACAAAGGCTATCGAGTGTTAAATAAGACAACTCAACTTGTGGAAATAACATGCAATGTTATTTTTGATGAGTCTACTTTAGTGCGCAGGGTTATCAAAGAGCAAAGGGATAGCAATCATGAGACCAATGATGTCCATTGTCAATCAATCTTGAACTCTTTCGAAAATATGAGTATTGATCCGACTAGGTCTATGAATGATGCTAATCCAACAACGACGCACTCAGCAGGTGACCAAACTGCTGACCAGGCCAATGATGCTAATGATCATGCTGAGGCAACTCCACCAACTTATCTAAATCATAATTTGGATGTTTCGGGACTTCTTGATGATCAAGACAATGTGGGCATTGCTAAAGATCTTGGCAAAGGCGTTGCTGAGATTCCCATTGCCGAGATGCCTGCTACAGAGGTTTTTGTTGCTGAAGATATTGTTGAAGATGCAGATGCGAAACATCCAGTTGCTGAGTTACCCTATGCTGAGAATCAGAATGCCGGAAATCCAGATGTTGAGCACCAGGCGGATGACGAAGGGAACATTGTAACAGACAACAACCCAGAAGGAGAGATAGATGCTGAAGTTCCAGCACCCATAAGACCTGCATGGCTGCGTGCTCATCCTCTAGAAGATGTTCTTGGAAATATCAACGATCCCACCTTAACGAGACAAGGCAATGCGATGCTCGCCTGTTACATATCACATGAAGAACCTAAGAAGGTTGAAGAAGCTCTACTGGATCTAGATTGGGTGAACGCAATGCAAGAGGAGCTTGCTGAGTTCACACGTAATCGTGTGTGGGATCTAGCAGATAGGCCAGAACATCAAAGTGTTATAGGCACTAAGTGGGTGTTCAAGAACAAGAAGGACGAGATAGGCTTAGAAGTCAGAAATAAGGCACGTCTCATAGCCAAGGGATATAGGCAATGTGAAGGCATAGATTATGATGAGACTTTCGCTCCAGTAGCAAGGTTGGAGGCTATCAGATTATTTCTCGCGTATGCCGCATATCACGAATTTGATGTGATTCAAATGGACGTGAAAGCGCATTTCTAAATGGTGAGCTCAAGGAGGAAGTCTATGTAGGGCAACCACCAGGCTTCCAGCAGGGAAACCATGTATATAGGCACAGAAAAGCCATGTATGGCTTGAAGCAGGCACCGAGGGCATGGTTTGGAACTCTATCTAAGTTTCTGCTAGCTAAGGGATTTAAGAAAGGAGGATTGATCATACTCTCTTTCGCATCGAAGATAAAGGAAGTATTCTGCTAGTACAAATATATGTCGACGAAATCATTTTTGGATCAAAGAATCAAGATTTATGTGACAAGTTTTCCAAGCTCATGATTAGCAATTTTCAAATGAGTATGATGGGAAAGATGTCATACTTTCTCGGATTGCAAGTCCAGCAGTCAAGCGAGTGAATCTTTATTAACCAGAAATATGCTCACGATCTAATTGCAAAGTACTGTCCGGAGAAGATGAAAAGTCTAAGAATTCCTATCAGCACAACTTGTATAGCTGCTCTCGAGAAGGAAGGAGAAGATGTGAATCCTACTCTCTACAGAGGTATTATTGGGTCAATGCTATACCTTACTGCCAGCAGACCAGACATCATATGTTGTTAGATTATGCGCGAGATATCAAGCAAATCCCAAGAAGACGCATCTAGACACTGCTAAGCGAATTGTGTGATATCTAAAATGCACAGAAGGTCTGGGGATTTGGTATCCAAGATCCGATAGTTTAGAACTGAGTGGATATTCGGATTCAAACTTTGGAGGATGTAAGATCGACAAAAAAAGCACCAGTGGCACTTGCCAATTTCATGGACATAAACTCATTAGCTGGTTTAGCAAGAAGCAGCACTTTGTTGCTACATCAACTACCGAAGCAGAGTACGTAGCAGCAGCTAGTTGTTGTTCGCAAGTCTTATGGATTCGGCAGCAATTGCAAGACTATGACATTCTTCCTGAATGTGTACCGATCTACTGTGACAACAACAGTGTCATGTGCATTACGAAGAATCCAGTCCATCATTCGAGGACCAAACATATTGATATTCGTCACCACTTCATCCGAGATCATCAGGAGAAGAAGGACATCGACGTTCGATATATATGCACTGAAGATCAGATTGTTGACATCTTTACAAAGCCCTTAGCAGAGGCCAGATTCAAAGAACTATGCATCAAATTGGGTCTCATGGAGTTGGACGATGCTATGGATGAATGAGTCTTTACTCTCATTCCTTCTGGACAAAATATGCTAAGGATTTGCTACGGATTATATATGTTTGCTAAGGATTTTCTGCGCTAGAAGATTGCTAAACCCCAATATGTAGCAATCTTCGCCTGCTAAGGAAAGTCAAAAGTGGGATGATTTGAATTTTAAATGGGACGTGCATTTGTTGCGCGCAGATAGCGGCGACAAATCAGGACGTGCCACGTCATCAGTACTCGAGTTCGTGGGAGCGTGAACATCCATACGAAACGACACTGTAAGCCCAGCCGTCGATTCCATTAGAAGAAGCGTACCCCCAACCGTCGGATTATTACAAGTAAGATATATACGCTTCTAAATCGATTTACTTCACTTTACAGAAATTCAAATCCCTAGCTCTCTGAAATTCCCATACACTCTATCCAAACTCTCTCCAAAATCCTTCGATTATGGCTACCAATCCTGAATCCCCTACTCACTCTCATCACTCTGAACACTCTGTTCACACCCCCGATTAATCAGATTCTTCTACTGAGTCGGGTATCCCCATCCATTCCCTTACATGGGCTCCGGAATATACAGGGGTTGTCAAGAAGGAAGATGTTGAAGACAACATTCCGTATGGCCAGTTGGTGACCTTGGCCAGGAACAATGAGCAGTCTGGGCTGTCCAATAATCAGAGGCGGGCGGCACAAGTGTTAAAGGACCACATATTGTATACTCCTCTCGCTGCCCGACAATTTCCAGATTGGCTGATGGATGCCCTACTGCATGCAAGCGTGGTGCAGTATCTCTCTGCAGAACCATTGTGGTTTCATCCCCACATGGTGTCTGAATTTTATGCCCGTGCCGTGGTTGATGAAGCGACCATGAAATCTTTCAAGACTTCGGTGTTTGGGACTATTCTGGAAGTCCATGCAGAAATTTTAGATGATAAGTTCGGTCTTCCCAACCAAGGTGTGCATGTGGCCTCTTGTAAGCTCAATGATGTTGAGGAGATGAAGAGGAGATGGCAGTTGTGGAAGAAGCCGGAGTTGGTGAAAGATAGCAAGGGGGAGCCGATCACCTTCAGATTTGCGACTCCCATCAACCGATTTACAGAGGAATACAAGCTATTGGCTGAGATTGTCATTAAGATGTTCCAGTGCAATGCTGGATCATACTCACAGCTATCCGCACACAAGTATGTTGTGATGATGGCGATAGTTGATAGGATCAAAGGAAATTGGGCAGAATTTTTCTTCGGACGGTGGTTGGAGCACGTTCGGAAGAATGTGACGGTCAAGAAGGATGGAACTTTTTCCTCCAACGTGAACTTCGGGCTAAAGATTATCAAGTTTATAGAGATGTTCTTTCATAGGAAGAAGCTGGATGCAGGGGAGAAATTTCTTCCGACAGACTTCATTCCTCAGACAAAGAAGGCAACTGCTCATCCCGATGCTGCTCATCAAAGAATTCTGAAAGGGAAGTCTAATGTGGATAAAAAGGTTCCAACATCCCCTGAACTTCCACACCTAGGAGAGCTAGCATTTCAAAGACTCGAGCATGCTATAGCCATGACGCCGGAGGAAATAGCAGCTGCCAGGAAAGAAGCCGAAACCAACAAATGTTTCGAAGAGCTTGAGGACATCAAAATGCTTGAGCTTCAGAATATCTCTACCCCCACAGACCCTCTGGCTGTTGAGGTACCAAAACGAAAAAGAACAGAGCTCACTACTCCAGAGAAACCGGGGACGAGGAGGAGGACTCAGAAATCAACAATTACACCCTCCAAGGACATCCCCGCTCCTGCTGAGCCTACGAAAAAAAGGACTAGGCGGAAGTTTGAGATGCAATCAGAACAGGAAAAAGAGAAAGCCTCTGGAGATGCTGAAAAGGAACAAGAGCAAGAGAAAGATGAACCTCTTTCCTCGAAACCTTATGAGGAACGACTTCGAATTCTGAATGAAAGAAAAATGAAGAAGCGATATGATAGGAGGATGCAAGAGAAGAAGAAATTCAAGAAAACGATGGAGGAGTTGAATTTCTAGGCAAGGGACTTAAATTTTGAGCAAACAAAGCAAGCAACACTTGAACGGGAAGCCAAGAAAGCCATTGACCGGCTAGCAGCAAAGGAAGCTGCTAAGCTGCTAGCAGAAGCGGTTAACGAGGGTATTGCCACCAAGAAAGGAAAAGGAATAGAGGGTGGAAGGATCATCATCTCCATCCCACGAGTTGATGCTGTAGGAGCAATAATTCAAGAAAAGGAAGCTATGTCTGACAAAGAATTTTATCAACTACTTCAGACTGGCGCATTCAATGAGCCCCCTCTGCTCAAAGGGAAAAGCGTTCAATTCCGTGAACCAATTGAGGAGCCATGCAACAGCTCGGATGAGGAGATTCCACCCAGAGATCAGGAAGCTGGTCCTTTCGGAGCAGGGAAGCAAGCTGAAGATGAGATCGGTAGTGCTGCGTATTCACTCGCTGAGCAGACCGCTCACGCAGATGGGAGTTCAGATGCTGTGCAAGCAGCTAGCATTCCGCAGACTGCTGAGGAAAGGCCATCTACTAGGCCAGAGGGAACCAATCCTGAAGAAGATCCTAACACCGTTAATCCTTCCTCTGCTGAGGCTGAAGAAGATGAAGGCTTTTCCTCCATCTGCTTCTCAGATTCTAATTCCGATGGGGAATCCGAAGATGTTTATGATGCAAAGTCTTTAAGGAAGATCACCATAGATTGCAATGAACAAATCCGAGTACCATTCAAAGGACTCCCCGGTCCAAGATTCAAATTGAGGAGGATATCACAATGGTGTGCTGAGATTTCGCCTGAAGAACAGGTAAATTATGACTTTGATCTTTTTGGTCGTGAAATTGAGGATTTTGTTGCGACTATGGTTGAGGAGGAGGTCAAAGAAGTATTCTCTGGGGAATTGGAGGAAGGAACCTCAGAAGGAGACATACTTGGACGAGCGCTTAAGCGTTGGAAAACTTATGACTATATTTCGTGTGAGCTCTATGTTGAGGAAAGAGAATTGATGATGTCTTGGAAAGGACTTCACTTTTGGAGTATAAGAGGAGACAAGCTGAATATGCGAAGATCAAGAAAGTGAGGTTGCAAGCTAACTTAGATGCTATCCGAGAGGAGGAAGAATGCGAAATCCAAAACCGTGAGATGATCGCATACCGCAACAGAGATGAGGAATTGCGGGCCTACCTTTTGGAACTTGAACTCTAGGATGCATGGATGCTAGAGGAGGCAGAATTGGTTGCTGCAGAAGCAGAGTATCTGAAAGCCATCGAAGAGGCAGAGTAACCGATAGCCACTGCCGATGGAGTTGATACTGCTGAACCAGCAACCACAGATGTTGAAATGAAAGAGATCTCCACCTCCACTGCTAGGAGTCAAGCACTCATTATACCCACCACTTCATCATTTCTTGCTACTCCGGTTAGTTCTCAAGACTTCCCATCCTATCTAAATTCAGTGGTGCAACTGGCTGTCCAAAGTGATGTGTACACCATGTCTGAGAGAATGGTGATGGAAGCAACAAACATAGGAAGGGAGATTGCTGAGGTGAAGACCAATGTAGCTACGGTTCAGTCTGATATACATGAAGTGAAGGAGGATGTAGCAAAGCATAAGCAGCAAATGGAACTTAAAGTCAATACCTTCTCCTCCACATTTTTGGTTGCAATCAAAGAGGGGGAAACAAGGAGACTTGCTGAGGCTGCTGAGAGGAAGAAAGCAGGAGAAGCTCGAGCTTCTGCTAAAGAAGAGAAAAGAAGAGCTTTGGAAGTGCTAAAACAGAAGGAGATGGAGCTTAAGATCAAGATTCTTGAAGAAGAAAACGAGAGGATTGCTAAGGAACTTAAGAGGGAGGCTGCTGAACGTGTAGCAAGTAAGGAATTTCTGGACAAATTCGTGCAACTAGCATCAAGAAAATTTTATGAATTTGACAAATCAAAGAAGGATGCTCCCGATTCCTGATCTTGTTTTCTGTATTTTAGCAACTTTTCATTCTCCTTAAGTCTATCATTTTCATTGTACCTGTAATGAACCAATCATATGAATGAAAATCAATCAGACTTAGACAATTTCTCGTTGTCAACCTCTGATTTTTACTGCGTGTCCTGGTTGAAATACACTATCTGTGTATTCAACACATTTGCATCTGGATGACAATTATGTTTTGAGATTGGTAAAGTAAAATGCTTGCTGATTTATTTGGGTGCTAGAACTTCTAGCATATTACCTTCACAACATTTATTTATATGGTTAAGCGAGAAATATTTCCAAGCATTTATTGAGGGGGAATTTCATTATAACCAATCCTGCTAGAACTAAGATGGATAAACTCTGTGTTAGATTGCTAGATTAACATTGTTCTATACTTAGAAAATTTCTTGAAAGCACATATTTTCTTCCTCTTAGATTCAGCAAGTGATAGTAAGCTTTGATCACACAAAAAAGGGGGAAATTGTTGGGAAATTATTTCCAAATCTCCCTTAGGTTCATATTGTAAAAGGTTTTGTTGGATCAAACCTTATTAGATTGGTCGATCAATTGCTGAATTCTAGCATAGTCTAACAACTCCTGTAATGTCCTGTATAGTCTAAATATCAAGTAGTAATAGATTAGACTGCTAGAGACAATACCAGACGAGGATGGCTGCTAGAGGTGAAGTGCTAAAGAGAATGATCGCTAAGGCGTTAGCAATCATACGCTAAAGGAAGAGACTGCTAGAAGGTATCTATTCAGCAGTCGGAAGAAGATTAGCAGAATGCTTAAAAAACGAGCATTTGCTATTTGTCAAGTAGTAGCAGAATGCTGAAGGAGTCAGCATTTGCTAGCATATAGCAGATTGCCAAAAGAGATAGCAATCAGAAATCAAAGGAATCAAGTGCTAAACTTTGCTGAGGCGTCAGCAGTCCGATAATAGCAAAAGCAGACTGCTAGAAAATGCTAAGTAATCAAAAGGCCTAGCAAATGGTTTTGAGATTGCTTAGCAAGGCAAAATAGCTATCAACGAATGTTATACTCCCGTTCTGACAGAAGTACACACAAAGGACAAAGCTTTCCTGAAGTAGTTCGAAAAGTACTGTACGACGCCGAAAGCAACTGGAAAAGTCAAACCACTCTTTGATGAAGGAACCGTTGTGTCTAACGGGTATGGAGATTCAAAGGTTGATTCTCTAAGTATAAAAGACATGTCCAAAAGTGAGAAACGACTACTGCTTCTATCACTACCGACATTCGCAAACATCCTAAGTGAGAGATTCCTTCGACAAAGCGAACAAGTGAAAAGTAGTCAGTTGAGAGCACGAGATATAAAGTGTATTCAAAGTTCTCAACAACCAGGAGTGTCCCCCATTGAATATCTAACACTGTCTTTTAGAGATTCATTGACTTCGGTTGAGAATCTTCAATCATTGGGATACCTTCCATCCTAGGAAGCATCCAACAGTCATTTCTGAAAGGGAATTACTTTGACGGGCATTAGCTGCAAACCAGACAAATTCAGAAGCAAACTAAAAAAGCTTCCCGACAGCGTAGGAAAAGTTTCACGAAGGTTCAGCCCTTGGCTTGGCCGTAGCTGTGGTCTGAGAAGAACGAAGTGACGGAGGATAGCTTTGCTGTGGCCGGTTTGAAAGTTCACCGCCTACCGCAAGTGTTCTGCGATTCCTTGTATGTCGTATACTTTCTTAGTGGAATTCTTAACGCTTCGGCTAAGGAGTGGACGTAGATCTGTTTGGATCGAACCATTATAAATATTATGTTTTTACTGTTTTATTACTTACTGTCTTAAGTTGGATTTGAAACCTAGCAGTCACGCTGCTAGTGTATATCTGTGAAGAAACTCTAATTATACATTGAGCTTAAACAATCTTTAATAACGTAAGTGCAAGTGATGTTTACTTATTCCGCTGCATTTCGTGTTTTTGTTTGAACACAACGACTGACCAACAGGTGATGTATTTCTTTCCACTTTCGTGCTCAAGAAATGAGATTAAACAAGATCAAAGACAAGCTTAGAACATGCGAAACATAATTCTAACATACAATCAAGCGTAAGTAATTGTTCCACAACCCAAGTGTAAATAGAGTTAGCTCATACTTGCGAAGAAAACAAAATAAAATAGAGTTAGAGTCACCATGAGTACAACTCAAAATATAAAATCAAACTATCGATGATGATCTCTAAATCACCAATGGCTTCTCTTCCAAACTTGTTACTCTGTCTTCCTCCGCCCATGTGGTATGATTCTGTGTGAGTGTGTTCTACGCAACTCTCTTTTCCAAAATGAACTCCATTTCCTTGATATTTTTTCCTTCTCTTCTCACTATCACCCTTGATCTTTCATTCTTCCTTGGGATTCTTCCACATGTCGAAGTGTCATTGTTCCTCCCAAACAAGTGTTTGGCTTCTTTTGTGACATCTGTCTCCTCGGCATACAAGATCAAAAAGATACATGATCTTTGTCTTCAAGTGGTCCCGGAGAGAGAATCCTCATCATCCTGCCGATTTGCGCTTCCCATTCTCAAGCATGACCACTGGCCATAATGCGGTAGGTAACCTCTAGCATTCCGAACCTGGTCAAAAACCTAACAAAAGCTAGCAAAAACTTATTAAAACTCGAAATAGCTAAAACAAAGTGCAATGATCACAAAGATGTAAATAAGATCATAAAGGACTCTAAATGAGAACAATCTTATTCAAAAAAACATCCAAAGTATGGAAGAAATATCAATAGATAACTCTTTATGAGATTTATCATCGACCAGCACAAGGGGAAAGGATCGATCGACAAAGAAGCAAAAGAGTGGATGTCGACTTTGTGGCCATGTCGATCAACACGTGCCCTATCAACCAACACCTTAGATAGAAGGCAGAAATTGGCTTAATTTGGAGATGTTACCTTTCAAGACCCATTACCTAATGTGATACGATCCTAGCCGGGAAGGTTTAGATCGCAGCCCAAGAACTCGAACGATTCAACTTAGACACGATGCGAAAGTAGACTGAACTTGACTGAATTGAACGATGGAAGGATTCAAAAATCTTCAAGTACCGTAGTCCAGAATAATTCTCTTACGATCTAGAAGCGGATTGATCCAACAACGAAGGATATATGCAAAGACATCACCAACGGATATGACTGTCCGATTGATTAGTCGAGATTGAAACCCTATTGTTGATGTAGAATTTCATAATAGAGTGTTTCAGAATATAGGAGAAAATCTCATAAGTTTATTAAAATGAAAAATTGGTTTAATTGTTCAATAATAAAGCCTATATATAGGCAACTCAAATCCTAATCTAATAAGGTAATTAAACTCGAAAATTAAAAACCTAAATTAAATTCGAAATTTAATTAAATAAGACTTAAACATGTTGGCCCAAAATAACTAAATAAATGAAACTAAGCCCAATCATTATGCATAATTAAATTAATAATTTTTGGGTCTTCGTTTAATTCTTCCAACAACATCGAATCCTTAGAAATATTTGCAGCCCAAATGTCTTTAATCAATAAACTTAATCCAGCCCTTAAAGTACTTGCTCGAGCTCTAGTCATCAGCCCACTCAGAATTTAGACCGGATCGTCTCTCACAGCTGCTACTTGGGCTCCATCATTCCCCTCCTCTTCAAGAGGATTTGTCCTCAAATCCAAGCTATCTCTGATATCAAAAGGACTTACATCAGCAATATTAAACGTAGCACTAACATCATACTCACCTGGTAAGTCCAATTCGTATGCATTATCTTTCACTTTCTCCAACACTTGGGAGGGACCATCTCAACGAGGTTACAACTTTAATCTCTGATGCAAAGGAAACCTCTCCTTTCTCATGTGCAACCAAAACCAATCTCCAGGATCAAACAATACCTTATTGCACCTTTTATTTCCTTACTTAACATACTGCTCTGTACGACACTCTATGTTCTGCCTCGCCTTCTCATGAATCTGCTTCACAAAATTAGCTCTTTTTTCCCCATCAAGGTTGGTAAATTCTTGCACAGTTAAAGCAGATAAATCCAAAGGAGTCAAAGGATTAAACCCATACACAATCTCAAAAGGGGAAAATTGAGTAGCAGAATGAACTGAACGATTATAAGCAAACTCAACATGAGGGAAAAATTCTTCCCTATTCCTAATATTTTTCTTAAGTACAACTCTTAACAATGTAGGCAAAGTCCTATTTACTACTTCAGTTTGACCATTAATTTTGTGGATGAAAAGTAGTAGAAAACAACAGCTTAGTCCCTAACTTACACCACAAAGTCTTCCAAAAGTACCTCAAGAACTTAGAATCTCTATCAGAAAAAATTATCCTTGGAATTCCATGTAATCTCACAACTTCCATAAAGAACAAATTAGAAACATGGGATGCATCATCAGATTTATGACAGGGAATAAAATGAGCCATCTTAGGAAACCTATCAACAACCACAAAAAGAGAATCACTACCACGCCCAATACGTGGCAAACCTAGCACAAAATCCATAGAATTATCAACCCAAGGAATAGTAGGGATAGGTAATGGGGTGTACAATCCATGAGAACTAGATCTAGACTTAACCTTTTTGCAAGTAATACATCTAACACAGATCCTCTCAAAATCACGTTTCATGCGAGGCCAAAAGAAATGCTCATACAACACAGCCAAAGTCTTAACAATACCAAAATATTCAATCAAACCACTTCCATGTGACTCTAACAGCAATAAATCATGTCAAGAACACCTAGGAATGCACAACCTATTTCACCTAAACAAAAGTCCATCGTGCCTAAAATATTCACCACTAGCAGATGTCTCACATGCAACATATATATCTCCGAAATCCTCATTAGAAGCATACAAACCTTTAATGCACTTAAATCCAAGTAACATAGCATCTAAAGTAGAGAGTAAGGCATACCTTCGAGACAATGCATCAGCCACCACGTTTTCCTTACCTTGCTTGTATTTGATGACATAAGGAAAGGTCTCTACAAAGTCCATCCATCTTGCATGCATCTTATTCAGCTTGTGCTGCCCCTTTAGATGCTTTAGTGACTCATGATCAATGTGAATAATGAACTCCTTAACCCACAAGTAATGCTGCCTCATTTCTAAAGCTCTCACCAAAGCATACATCTCTTTATCATAGGTAGGATAGTTCAAAGTAGCACCATTCAGCTTCTCACTGAAGTATGCTACGGGCCTCTTCTCCTCCATCAACACAACACCAATACCAACTACAAAAGCATCACATTCAATCTCAAAAGTCTTAGAAAAGTTAGGAAGAGATAATACCGGGGCATGTGCACCTCTTCACCGGACTCTATACGAAATCGGACCTGAACACTCACTACATATAAATGAGCCATATCTCAACATAGTTGTTATGATCGTAAACAAAATGGAAGGCCCAAACGCATACACAAGTTGACCACACTTTGACTTGCTATGGTGGCATGTCTTTTCTGTACTCTAATATCTTCATCTTGGGTGTAGGGGTTTGTGTGTGGCCTGCTTAGGCTTGACATGTAGGGAATCATATCCGTTTTAGGATGGGGACATTCCCTGAAGAGCTCACAAGGTTCATTATGTTAAACAATGCTGGTTGAATTACTTATTTAGGCATAAGTGAAAATGATTGAGTGGTAGTACTTTAGAAATAAGAAATTAATTAATTATGACTGATTGTCGTAAGCTAAATTAATAAATGAATGTTTAGAATGTTAAATATGTGGATCATTCAAGTTTAATGCAACCCGTTCCACATAATGTGGTAATAAAATGGTGAGTCAACATTGATTTCGTTGTTGAAAGGAAATTAGTGTTTTATTAATTAATTTTTTTATGTGTTGGACTTGGAAAAATTAATGAAAAATGAGGGCCCACTTGATTATTTGTATTTGGTCTCGAATCTGGCCTACAAACTGCTCAGAGCCCATTAGTATCAGGGTTTACAAACCCTAATACTATATAGACCCCTTCTCTATATCAAATCGTGAGTGATAATAACACACAACACAATATTTAGTACGACAGTACGAAATAAGTGAGAGAGAGAGATAGAGGGCGACGACCAATCAATAAGGTGAAGCTGATTGACTTCTCTGGTTTTTTATTCAACCCGATAGTCGTAACCAAATTACCGAGGAGCACTGTACATAGATCAAAAGTTTAAATCTATTGGAACACCACATCGTTGATTAAAACTTACATCCAAATTTCAGTATCGCTGCCATCCAGATCTAGAAGTCAGAAGCTAGAGTTCAGGTATTTTGTAAATCTATCCTCTACAATTAAATATTAGGAGCATGCATAGGGTTAGCCTGATTTATTCAATCTAATTTTTATTTTATACCCTAAGAACGATTAAATGGCTGAAATAATAAAAGACAATTCACATTGTCTATTGTGGACTAAGTTCCTAAACGATCATCCCTCCCTCCTCATCATAACAAATGACACTTTTTATTGTGAATTTGTTATGAAGTAATCCTACCTAATTGTTGATTTTATGTGTCAAAATAATGTTTATAAACCACCAAGTTAGAAGTGTATCTATATTACCTTAATTCGCATAAATATGTAAAGTCCTGTTAGGATTTGCAACGATTTGTAATAAAATTGACAAAGCTGATCATGAAAAACTTTGTGGAAATACAAAACCCCATTTTGGATCGTGTGAAGAACAAGAGACCATCTTCGTGTTTGAAGTTGATGACTAAGAGAAACTAATATGAGAAACAGGCTTGGACCAGCTCTAGTTCAAAAGTTCAATTTCCAACCACATGTGGAGACAAAGTGAACTAGTCAGAGGAATCATAAAGATCAGTCTTCAAGAATGGATATTCATTAAAGACTGACAAAGCACTAAACATTTTAGATTCATTAGACTGGAAGAGCCATTTTGACGCAAATGCAGAGTGTCAACATCTTGTGTCAGAAAAGGATGTAGCTGGTGCAGAACCTCAGGGAATACGCTCTGATCCCATCAGAAAAGAGACGCATCAGATTGGACGGTGCTTAAATGTCTCTAAACGACTAAAAATTTTAAATGCTTATATTTTGCCTATAAAGGTATGAAGTACTCAGAGTGATAATACATAGAAACCAGAAAAAACAATGATACTCTATGATAATGAAAACACGAAGTGTCTCTATCATAAAGGCTAACACTCAGCCTACCATGTGTCATCACTTAAACACGAGACTCATAGCTTCTAAGCTTGAGTTATTACTTTAATGTTCTTTCTCTCCAAGAAAGAACACAACAATCACTGCACATCTCCAGAAGTGATTTTTATTTCCATCTAGACAATCAATTCGATATATCATGAGGAACTATAAAGCTCTCAACATCTAATGGAGGAGGTTGTGTGGTGTTTGATAAGCTCATATTTCTACTCACTTATCGCATTGTTTTCTCATTTCTTTTATTCATTTAAATTTTTTTTATGCATAATTTGAGCATGAGTGTATTTTGTAGGGTATGATGTGCAAGGTTGTGTAGGAAAAAATAAACAAAAAGAGCAAGGTTGGCCAAGAAGATGAAAAATTTGCCACAAAGCAATTTGTTTCGACTGACGTGACACTCGTGTCGACCGATGCACAAAAGGATTCATGTCGACCGACACAACCCTTGTGTCAGTCGATGCAAGTCTGTCAATGCAGAAGGAAATTGAGCCGAGGTGAGATCGAGATTGAGAACTCATGTCAACCGATGCAGACTCCATCTTGGTCGACGCGCGCGTGCTGAAGGTGATTTTAGCACGATTTTGAAGGATTTGGAAGAGGAAAGATGCCAAAGGAAGATTTGGACGAATTTTGAGGAAGAAATATCTTATTATATCAATATCTACCATTTTAGAGCACAACCCTACCACTATATAAACTCTAGTTTAGCTCATTATTAGGGTTCCAGTTCCTAGTTTGTGTTCCAGTTTTTTTGGTTGAAATTTCTAAGTTTTTAGTTTAATGTTTCTTTAGTTTTCAAAGGCTGGAATCAAACCTCTTTATTTTTCTGCATCTTTACTTTTTAAGCAATCGTTAATATGCTAGGCTAAAAAACCTTTGCAGATTCTAGGGTTTCTCCATTTGTTATACATGTTTTGATTCGAATTCATCAAACCCTTTTATTGGTTCAAACTCTTTGATTTTATTTCAAATCTATTTTTCAGTTGAAGGATCGAGAGATGAAAATTGGAATAGCTTTTAGTTATTAATTGATAGACCGAGAGGTGAAAATTAATAATAGGAAGTAAGGGTTTAATTCATTTGATTTTTTGTCCAACAAAGAAGAATTCAATTGTAGGATTAATCTAATTTTTATTGAGATTGATTAACTTGTGTTTTTGAGACCGAGAGGAGATAATCACTACTTAATAGTCTAGGTGTTAATTGCCTAACCAAGGAATTAATTCCACTTTACCATATTTTCCACCAAAAGTATTTTTTATGGGTTTGAATTACTTATTTCTTGCATATTGATCAGATTGGTAAATTTCCCTAGGATCTGTGCTTTATTTCATTGGAATTTCTTTTAAAAGTATTTTTTAAAAAACCAAAACTCCTCAAATTTTAATTTGCCCAAACAAAGGATTGAAAAACTATATTCAGTATATGATTTTCCTGGTTGTACTATCCCTGTGGGAAAAACATACCTTCGGGTTCTCTATAAATTTCTTTGTCCTATGCTATAATCTGTATGCAGACGTTTCATTGATAAAATTGGTGTTGTTGTCGGGGATAGTCAGACGGTTAATTGTTACTGTTTTGTTCAAGATCTTCTAGATTGGGTTCTATTTTTCTTATTTATCTATTTTTGCGTCTGTGTGTGTGTTCTGAGTTTGTCTCGACCGACGTAGCAGTCGCATCGGTCAATGCAAAATTTTCCTACATCGGTCGACACAATCCTTGTGTCGGTCGACGTGCACTGAAATTTTCCTCTTTTTCTATAGGTGCATGAACACGCGAGCAAAGGGAAAAACACTCGAGGATTTTGTTCCTGAAATCGAAGCAGCCTGCAGGAAAAACAAAAAGAAAGGAAAAGACAAACAAGAAGAGATGGCAGAGAATCCGGAAGCCCTATTGCAAAATATGACTCCTGAGGAGCAGAGGCAATTCATGAATGAAGTGCAACAACTAAGAGCACAACTCTAAGTAACCCAAGCAACTAAGGCGGAATAGGCTGCCAGATTGGCAGAATTGGATGGTAAGCAGATCGTGGTGCCACAATGGTCCATCTTGGACTAATTTCATCCCCAACAAGAGGAGCCAGGATTCAAAGTGAGGATTGACGCCAACAATTTTGAGTTACGAACTGGTTCGATCCAGATGGTGCAACAGAATCAATATGCAGGGAGGGTTGTAGAAGATCCGTACACACACCTCAACCTATTCATTGAGGTGTCTGATACTGTGAAGTAGAATGGAGTTTCCCAAGATGCGATATGGATGAAGTTTTTCTCGTTCTCACTCTGAGACGAGGCACGTTCGTGGTGGGCTGGTATGGACAAGAGTCAGATTGGGACATGGATGGAACTTCGAGCTGAATTCCTCATCAACTTCTTCTCGCCGAGCCTGTTGTTGAAGAGGAAAGCTGCCATCACACACTTCAGTCAGAGATAGGATGAGTCACTCTATGAGGCTTGGAAGAGATTCAAAGAACTTTTGAGATTGTGCCCTGGTCATGGAATCGACTTAGAGATGCAGGTTTGTCACTTCTATGAGGGACTGACTCCATACATGAAAGAGTTAGTCGATGCATCCGCTGGGGGAATTTTGATGAAGAAAAGTGGAGACGAGAGCATAAAGTTACTTGCAAACATGGATTTGAATAGCCTCAATGGACAACCGAGAGACAGTTACCAGTCAAAGCAGTTGAGGCCAAACCGGAGTTTGATGTTGTTGTTGAGGTATAGAAACTTCGAGAAGACATTGGAAAATTGGAAGCAGCCAAATTCATACCTGTTGATACATCTGATCAAAGCATGGCCATAGTCCATGTTGAAGCTGACTACATCAACCGTGGAGTGAGCAGTTTATCTGGAGCTGCTGGAGCATAAGTGAATTACATTGGGGGTGGTTATCAAACTAACTACCAAGGAGGCAATGAAGGCTATCACTACAACCATGGGAGAACTCACCATAATTTTTCTTAGGCTAACCCTTCTGCAGCCGAGCACCCTCCCCCTGGTTTTGATGTAGGTACTGGAGGAGAAATCGTTGAGAAAAAGAGATTCGTGTTGGAAGAGACCCTCGACAAATTCATCAAAAGCTCTGACAACCAATTTGGAAAGGTGGAAATCGAGGTGAAAGGGATGACCTATCACATGCAGTTAATAACAAAATACCTTCAGATGTTGGACACCCAATTGAGCCAGATTGCTACCACTCTCAGCAACAAACACAAGCCCGGAAAGCTTCCAAGTTCAATCGAGGTGAACCCAGCAAAGGAAAAATCAGTCAATGCAATATCTTTGCAATCAGGGGAGGAGTATGAAGGTCCGAGGAGGCCAAGGAACGAGTTTGGGGGAGAAAGAGAGAAAATTCCCAAGGAAGAACCCTCTGTTTTGACCGACGCAGACTCCATGTCGGTCGACGTAGAGGGTCGATAGGCAGGAGAAGCGGGCAACATGGTAGGATCCACATTCACCAACACAGCCTTGCATCGGTCGATGCAAACTGGGAGTGCGATGACCGAGATGGAGCCAACATGGTTGACGCACGCTGAAGGCAGGATGACCGAGATAGAGGCATACCGATCGAGACAGAGCCCTGTTCTAGGTGAAAAAGAAAAGGAAAAGAGAGTAGTTGATCCCACTCATTTGATGTCTTTTCCTCAAAGTTTTGCTAAGAAGGAAGAAGACTCCAAATTCACTAGGTTCGTTGAAAATCTGAAGAAAGTGAATATCAACATCCCTTTGGTGGAAGCACTCCGAGAAATTCATGGCTACATAAAGTTTTTGAGAAGATTGATGAGTGAGGAGAAGCAGTTCTTGGAGAATGAGACTGTCAAAATACATGAAGAGCGCAACTTGCTTCTACAAAAGCAAATTCCCATCAAGAGATATGATATTGGTTGTTTATCCATTCCAATTGAAATTGGAGGCAAAGAGTTCCAGAATGTGTTATGTGATACGGGACAAGTATTAACTTAATGTCGTTGTCCATCTACAAGAAGCTGGAAATTGGAGAGATGCGAGCCACCACAATTACGTTGCAAATGATGAACCGATCTATGTCTTGACCCAAAGGTATTGTGGAGGATGTACTTATTAGAGTTGGTCATTTGATCTTTCCTGCTAATTTTGTAGTGCATGAGATGAAAGAGGATGCCAACACACCAATGATCTTGGGGAGAGAATTTATTGACACTGCCAGAGTATTGATTGATTGCAAAAATGGGGAGATCACTCTTCGAGGTAACGATGAATCAATTACTTTTTCCATTGACAAGAACAAAAGAAGAGTGCAGTGCAATCAAGTGACATCTGCCGAGGAAGAAGAAGAAGAAACACCGGATGAGGAAGAAGAAGCTATTCGGTGGGAATGAGAAAATGCGGGAGTGAAATTGGCAATTAAGCTCCCTCAGTCCGAGTTCACCACCGTCATCAAAGACTGGTGGGTTTTTGCTGTGGATTCAAGGGGTCGCCGAGTCTGGACTCAACCGCAATGGTAAATTAAAGTTGTGTCGAGCCACGATGGTAAATAAGACACTGGATGGGAGGTAACCCATTATTTTATCATTTTTTTGTTTAAATTTTGCTTTCTGTCTATTTTGACCGACACGAAAGTCGTGTTGGTTGACGTAGATGTAGGCAACGTGGCACACTTGGGTCGAGATGAAGACCGACACAGAAGGCTCCACGTGGACTGACACAAACTCTATGTCGGTCGACGCGGAGTACCAGCAGCCGCTATCCATGTCGTTCGAGGTTTCAAATGAGGAAGATAAAAAATTGGTGTCTGACACCAACATTCAAGGTACAGTTTCAATCCCTAAATCTGATCTTCAAACTTATTCTCTCTTCTTTTGGAATAAGTTTGGGGGGGGGGGGGGAAGATTAAGGGCATTGAAACTCTTTTATACTCCTTTTATTTATTTGATTCCTGTTATTTAAATTTTTGCCTAGATAATTTTCAAGGAAATTTGAGCCTCTATCTGAAAAGTTTTGATTTTGTGAGATATGTGAGTTATGATTGAACCCTATTACTTATGTATGAGATTTGAATTGATTGACAATCGTTTGGATTAATTGCGATTGTTTTTGCGAATGCCTATGAAAGTAGAATACCGCATGATATACTCATTTGAAACTTGCATTGGCATGATGTTAGATGAGGATTTGATGTTTCTGTGGAAGAAAATTTGTCCCAAGTGTGAGACTTGAACATTAAATCTGTTTGTGAGTGTGTCTGCATGTTTAAGTATCTCAAGAACTTGCACTATTTCTATTTCAAGACTGCGTAGTGTGCACAAGTCTAGGAAGTGATTTTAGGCCATCTTTGTATAGCCCTTGTCCCATACACTGTCCTATTTGAAAATTTAGCCCTAGTAAGGCCTTTTGAGCCTATGTGTTTTTCTTTCTTTGTCTATAAAGTTGAGAAAAACTGATGGGATATTTATTTGAGAAGGACAAGATAATAATTGTTGGGTGAGCAAAAAGGTTGAGCACTAAAGTAAAGAAAAAGAAAAAGAAAAAGAAAAAGAAAAAGGATTGAAAAAAAAGGGATAGAAAATGATGAGAGCTTTGTTTTGTGTTGAAATATTCAAGGAGATGGGTGAATGGAGTTAGATGGTGGTTTTAGATTTATTGAGAGTGATCAACTCAATTTATTTGTAGTCACTTTTCCATATTTTTCCTACCCCTCACAAAATCCTTACATTACAACCTTAAATAAAGTCCTTTTTTATCCTAAATCTTGTGTGCACATTTTTTCAGTAGAGGAATGAGAATAT